>JADBJO010025727.1:12500-23404 GCA_016801955.1 Conus betulinus
GATAGAGTTTCCTTTTTAACTTACCAACTGGCGAGGTAAATACAAATGAAGAGACAAAAAGAGGCGCAACGTACAGCTTACATAAGACATAATGAAACAGACACGTTGAGTTTCGGCAAATATAGACGTTACAAGCAAGAGTCGTGAAGCAAATGTGGATGTTACGAGCAAGAGTCATAAAAAGACCCACACAGCAACGCTATCCAAATGGCAAACAACATATGCGTTCATTCGTATTTTTTCTTGTTTCCAGGAAGGCTGAAATGTTTTTCATTCTCCTTTTCAGTCCTCACTGTCGTCTTGGGCGGCATCAAAAACTGTGAAAATAATTGTTTTCTTGTGTGACTAACCGCTTTGACGTGACGCAGAAATCACTACACAGAGGAGATAACAGAACCACTGAGCTGCCAAACGAAATAATAACAAATTACATAAAAGACGCAGCTCGTTTCAACGTAGTGCGTCTTCTTCGGGCAGGATAAACAACATCAAAACAATGGAAACAAAGAAAGAGGAGAAAAAAAAAACCCAATCATCTCTGGGTGCAAAATGTAGCGCGAAAATGACTGTTTTTTATGTCACAGCTTTTGTATTCTTCAAGTGACAACTACTCTTTTTATCGTGAAAACAAGCATTACTTCTGTTTGAAGCCAGCAATTTACTATACACAACCGAACACCTTCAGTATACCACCATCTTTAGCAGCTCCATCCCAGAACCACTCCACCATCCTCATCGTCACCGTCATAGCCGCCATCACGGATGTCACCGACAACAGATAACAATGCAGTCACGTGGCAGAGTCTTGATTCTAAAGGAGGGGGGGGGGGGGGGGGGGGGGGGGGGGGCTACAGATGTAACATTGTGTGGCCGATTCGTGAGAGCTGTGTCAGAACCAACTCATCAGTCTTGACAGGGAGAAGGACAATCACATCCTATAATAGTCTGACCGGGCTGTTCTACCAATTGGAATGTCACTGTGGGCGTAAGGAGAGAAGGCGTGGTGAGAGAGAGAGAGAGAGAGAGAGAGAGAGAGAGAGAGAGAGAGAGAGAGAGAGTCTGTGTCTGTCTATGGGCGTAAGGAAAGAGGGGGTGGTAAGAGAGAGAGAGAGAGAGAGAGAGAGAGAGAGAGAGAGAGAGAGAGAGAGAGTCTGTGTCTGTCTATGACAAAAATAGGGAAAAGAAGAATAAGAAGTTTTTTCACATTAAAGGCAACTTAGAAAAGTATTTTCTGTCAAGATTAATTTCGTTTTTTGCAAAATTCCCCTGCGAACTTGCAAACTATTACAAAAACAAACACAAAGGGTTACTGTTCCCAAATTCCGACCGAATCTGTCAGGTCGTCTGAGAGGTTTACTGGTTGAATCTGTCAGGTGGTCTGAGAGGTTTACTGGTTGAATCTGCCCAGGTGGTCTGAGAGGTTTACTGGTTGAATCTGTCAGGTCGTCTGAGAGGTTTACTGGTTGCTGAGTAGTCGTTGGCATTATTTTTGCTTGTTTTTTTTTTTTTTTTTTCAAAAGTAGATCATTGTCAGATTAAACATGGATTGTTTTTCTTAATCTTTTATTTATCTAACAAAAGTGAAAGAAATCATTGTCTATATTATGTGTGTTTATCGAATTTTCAACGCCAAAGTTTGATTTAAAATGCGGAACAATTTCAATCCACTGAAGTTTCATCATATATAAAATCATCATCACGGTCATCTCTCTCTCTCCTCTCTCTCTCTCTCTCTCTCTCTCTCTCTCTCTCTCTCTCTCTCAGTGTCTCTGTCTCTGTCTGTCTGTCTCTCTCTGCCTGTCTGTCTGTCTGTCTCTCTCTCTCTCTCTCTCTCTCTCTCTCTCTCTCTCTCTCTCTCTCTATCTATCTATCTCTCTCTCAAACATGGATGTGACTGTACATGATTTTATCAAAACAATAACCCACAAAACCAGACATTGTGCAAATAGTAAAAGTACTTTCCATGCATCAAATTGATAGATTTTTTAAAAACGCTCCCCTACCCCTTGCTCCCCTCCCCCCCCCCCCCCCCCCCCCCCCCCCCCCCCTCCGCCCCCCTTGTTTTTTTTTTTTGGGTTTCATATCACCAAGTGTGAACAGGCTCTAAATTAAAGAACCCTCTCTCTCTCTCTCTCTCTCTCTCTCTCTCTCTCTCTCTCTCTGTCCTTGTCTGTCTGTCTGTCTGCTGTCATTTACTGTATTCAGCCCCTCCCCCCCCCCCAATCTCTCTCTACGTCCCCCTCCCCCACCCCCACCCACGCTTCCCCTGTGTCTGTGGTGTCTTTCTGTCCCTGTTTTTTTTTTTTTTTTTTTTTTTTTTTTTTTTTTTGCGTCCCTATCCCTGTGAAAAATGAAGAAAGTCTTATCACTTTTGGATTACGTTCGTGTCGAGGGCTAGGAGGGTTGGAAGGGGGGGGGGGGGGGGGAGGGCAAGGTGTTTGAATGGAGGGTCACAAATGATATCAACCACTCATTTTTTTTTTTTTTAATCCATCCATCTTTGTGTGTTGTTGTTTATGGTAGATGTGGCGTCGTCATGCGAAAAGATGGAAGCACCAAAAAATGTATGATTTTTGTGTTTTATTGTATAATTTCATTTTCCCAACGGTTTTTATGTCTATTGAGAGTCTGATGGCCTGACAGATGGGGGGGGAGGGAGGGGGCAGGGGGGGGTAGGGAGGGGAGGGGTGTCGCTTTTGCCTCAACCGTTTGTGTGATTCTTTCACGTGCAGTAAGTGCATGACACAGGCACAGAGCCTCAGTGTAACGTCTTCCTACAAAAGACAAACCGTTAAAGCACCATTGAAGTTCATGTGGAAACGGACAATGGGAAAAGAAATCTGCCCCATGCGAGAAACGAACCACGGGCCCTGGGATGCTGTGGCTTAGGAGCAGCTCGTCCACCAGGCCCCGTTTCCCATCCACTCCGGGCGCCAGATTCTTATTTTGCTTCGTGGCGATTGGAGTCAGTTTTTATTTTCACTTTACTGCGACTAAACCACCGACTGTTCTAAAACATTTTTGTTGTGTATAGGGATCGAGGCTCAATCGTCACATGATGAAATTCCGTCCATTTATTTAACACCAAAAGCAAGTCTAGGTTAACAAAACTAGCAGAATTTCTTAAAATAATCACGAGTGTTTTCTAAATTGGCACGTTACGGTCAGACTGTACTACCATCTCTCTCTCTCTCTCTCTCTCTCTCTCTCTCTCTCTCTCTCTCTCTCTCTCTCTGTGTGTGTGTGTGTGTGTGTGTGTGTGTGTGTGTGTGTGTGTGTGTGTGTGTGTGTGTGTGTGTGTGCGGGTATTGTGCACAATGAAACGCCCATGCGCGTGCACAAAAACAATTCAGTGTGGAAAAAGCTAAAGCTGTAAGGAGATTAGTGTAAATGACCTGGGCTGGATATGTTAAGGTGAACTCGTAATTAGTATAGAAAGAGAAGAAAAAAAGGAAAGGAAAAAAAACAGTGGCTCTAGAAATCCGGGAGAAATATAGACGCAAGAGCATTTAGAAGGGTAGGCTGTAAGGAAGTCAAGAGTTTAGTTGAAAAAAAAATCTCAGATCGAGTAATCAATAAACCCTTTGAAGGCGATGGAGTTTAAAAAAAAAAATGGAAGAATAAAGAGAGATCCTATTTGGGACAGGCCACAACATAATCGGGTGGGGAGGGAGGGGGGGGGGGGGGGGAAGAGTTGTGAAGAGAGTCTTGCACAATAGCAGGAAGAAGAACATGGTAGAACTCTTGGGAATGAAGAGCTAGATGCATGAGGATTTGGAATGGCAGTGGACACACCGAGCCAGAAGTTTGAGTTCAGAGTTTATGGATAGATAAATCAAGAAGGAGACGTGATGGATTAATCGATGAGCAGTCGGTGTGTGTCAGCAGGGAGGGTGTGTGTGGGGGGGGGGGGGGGGGGGGGGGGGGGGGGGGGGGGAGGGTGTGGAGAGGATCAGTGAATCGGCAGAGGGATCATTATTTCGGCAACAACTCTGACTCCGTGATCAGAGTGGAGAGCGGCGAGTTAAAGAGTTCAGAGGAATGGGAAATGAGTAGAAAACAGAGAAGCTTAGTCCCTCAGCCCATATCTGACCAAGAGATGTGTAGCATTGAGATACATGCTTTTTTGTGTGTAGATTTCTGGTGCATATCTGTTCAGATCACAAGATCAGTTGTTCTGTAGATATGATGGCGGTCTCCCTGTAACAGGAGCGGGTAATGCTTTCTGTTCGTTTCCCCATGGTTCCTCGCCACTAGTGGAGGTCAGAATAGCGCACATCCTCACAGGAAGTGTTGATGGTGGTGGTAACGAGGGTCAGAATAGCGCACATCCTCACAGGAAGTGTTGATGGTGGTAACGAGGTCAGAATAGCGCACATCCTCACAGGAAGTGTTGATGGTGGTAACGAGGTCAGAATAGCGCACATCCTTACAGGAAGTGTTGATGGTGGTGGTAACGAGGTCAGAATAGCGCACATCCTTACAGGAAGTGTTGATGGTGGTAACGAGGTCAGAATAGCGCACATCCTCACAGGAAGTGTTGATGGTGGTAACGAGGTCAGAATAGCGCACATCCTCACAGGAAGTGTTGATGGTGGTAACGAGGTCAGAATAGCGCACATCCTCACAGGAAGTGTTGATGGTGGTAACGAGGTCAGAATAGCGCACATCCTCACAGGAAGTGTTGATGGTGGTAACGAGGTCAGAATAGCGCACATCCTCACAGGAAGTGCTGCTGATGGTGGTAACGAGGTCAGAATAGCGCACATCCTCACAGGAAGTGCTGATGGTGGTAACGAGGTCAGAATAGCGCACATCCTTACAGGAAGTGTTGATGGTGGTAACGAGGGTCAGAATAGCGCACATCCTTACAGGAAGAGTTGATGGTGGTAACGAGGTCAGAATAGCGCACATCCTTACAGGAAGTGCTGATGGTGGTAACGAGGTCAGAATAGCGCACATCCTTACAGGAAGTGTTGATGGTGGTAACGAGGTCAAAATAGCGCACATCCTTACAGGAAGTGTTGATGGTGGTAACGAGGTCAGAATAGCGCACATCCTCACAGGAAGTGTTGATGGTGGTAACGAGGTCAGAATAGCGCACATCCTCACAGGAAGTGTTGATGGTGGTAACGAGGTCAGAATAGCGCACATCCTCACAGGAAGTGTTGATGGTGGTAACGAGGTCAGAATAGCGCACATCCTCACAGGAAGTGCTGATGGTGGTAACGAGGTCAGAATAGCGCACATCCTCACAGGAAGTGCTGATGGTGGTAACGAGGTCAGAATAGCGCACATCCTCACAGGAAGTGTGATGATGGTGGTGGTAACGAGAGGTCAGAATAGCGCACATCCTCACAGGAAGTGTTGATGGTGGTGGTAACGAGGTCAGAATAGCGCACATCCTCACAGGAAGTGTTGATGGTGGTGGTAACGAGGTCAGAATAGCGCACATCCTCACAGGAAGGAAGTGTTGATGGTGGTAACGAGGTCAGAATAGCGCACATCCTCACAGGAAGTGTTGATGGTGGTAACGAGGTCAGAATAGCGCACATCCTCGCAGGAAGTGTTGATGGTGGTAACGAGGTCAGAATAGCGCACACTCCTTACAGGAAGGAAGTGTTGATGGTGGTAACGAGGTCAGAATAGCGCACATCCTTACAGGAAGTGTTGATGGCGGTAACGAGGTCAGAATAGCGCACATCCTTACAGGAAGTGTTGATGGTGGTAACGAGGTCAGAATAGCGCACATCCTCACAGGAAGTGTTGATGGTGGTAACGAGGTCAGAATAGCGCACATCCTTACAGGAAGTGTTGATGGTGGTAACGAGGTCAGAATAGCGCACATCCTTACAGGAAGTGTTGATGGTGGTAACGAGGTCAGAATAGCGCACATCCTTACAGGAAGTGCTGATGGTGGTAACGAGGTCAGAATAGCGCACATCCTACAGGAAGTGTTGATGGTGGTAACGAGGTCAGAATAGCGCACATCCTTACAGGAAGTGCTGATGGTGGTAACGAGGTCAGAATAGCGCACATCCTCACAGGAAGTGTTGATGGTGGTAACGAGGTCAGAATAGCGCACATCCTTACAGGAAGTGTTGATGGTGGTAACGAGGTCAGAATAGCGCACATCCTCACAGGAAGTGTTGATGGTGGTAACGAGGTCAGAATAGCGCACATCCTTACAGGAAGTGTTGATGGTGGTAACGAGGTCAGAATAGCGCACATCCTCACAGGAAGTGTTGATGGTGGTAACGAGGTCAGAATAGCGCACATCCTCACAGGAAGTGCTGATGGGTGGTAACGAGGTCAGAATAGCGCACATCCTCACAGGAAGTGTTGATGGTGGTAACGAGGTCAGAATAGCGCGCGCACATCCTCACAGGAAGTGTTGTTGGTGGGTAACGAGGTCAGAATAGCGCACATCCTCACAGGAAGTGTTGTTGGTGGTAACGAGGTCAGAATAGCGCACATCCTTACAGGAAGTGTTGATGGTGGTAACGAGGTCAGAATAGCGCACATCCTCACAGGAAGTGTTGATGGTGGTAACGAGGTCAGAACAGAACAGCGCACATCCTCACAGGAAGTGTTGATGGTGGTAACGGAGGTCAGAATAGCGCACATCCTCACAGGAAGTGTTGATGGTGGTAACGAGGTCAGAATACTACACATCCTCACAGGAAGTGTTGATGGTGGTAACGAGGTCAGAATAGCGCACATACTTACAGGAAGTGTTGATGGTGGTAACGAGGTCAGAAATAGCGCACATCCTCACAGGAAGTGTTGATGGTGGTAACGAGGTCAGAATAGCGCACATCCTCACAGGAAGTGCTGATGGTGGTAACGAGGTCAGATAGCGCACATCCTCACAGGAAGTGTTGATGGTGGTAACGAGGTCAGAATAGCGCACATCCTCACAGGAAGTGTTGTTGGTGGTAACGAGGTCAGAATAGCGCACATCCTCACAGGAAGTGTTGTTGGTGGTAACGAGGTCAGAATAGCGCACATCCTTACAGGAAGTGTTGATGGTGGTAACGAGGTCAGAATAGCGCACATCCTCCTCACAGGAAGTGTTGATGGTGGTAACGAGGTCAGAACAGCGCACATCCTCACAGGAAGTGTTGATGGTGGTAACGAGGTCAGAATAGCGCACATCCTCACAGGAAGTGAAGTGTTGATGGTGGTAACGAGGTCAGAGAATACACTACACATCCTCACAGGAAGTGTTGATGGTGGTAACGAGGTCAGAATAGCGCACATCCTTACAGGAAGTGTTGATGGTGGGTAACGAGGTCAGAATAGCGCACATCCTCACAGGAAGTGTTGATGGTGGTAACGAGGTCAGAACAGCGCACATCCTCACAGGAAGTGTTGATGGTGGTAACGAGGTCAGAATAGCGCACATCCTCACAGGAAGTGTTGATGGTGGTAACGAGGTCAGAATAGCGCACATCCTCTTACAGGAAGTGCTGATGGTGGTAACGAGGTCAGAATAGCGCACATCCTTACAGGGAAGTGCTGATGGTGGTAACGAGGTCAGAATAGCGCACATCCTCACAGGAAAGTGTTGATGGTGGTAACGAGGTCAGAATAGCGCACATCCTTACAGGAAGTGTTGATGGTGGTAACGAGGTCAGAATAGCGCACATCCTTACAGGAAGTGTTGATGGTGGTAACGAGGTCAGAATAGCGCACATCCTTACAGGAAGTGTTGATGGTGGTAACGAGGTCAGAATAGCGCACATCCTCACAGGAAGTGCTGATGGTGGTAACGAGGTCAGAATAGCGCACATCCTCACAGGAAGTGTTGATGGTGGTAACGAGGTCAGAATAGCGCACATCCTCACAGGAAGTGCTGATGGTGGTAACGAGGTCAGAATAGTACACATCCTTACAGGAAGTGCTGATGGTGGTAACGAGGTCAGAATAGCGCACATCCTCACAGGAAGTGTTGATGGTGGTGGTACGAGGTCAGAATAGCGCACATCCTCACAGGAAGTGTTGATGGTGGTAATGAGGTCAGAATAGCGCACATCCTCACAGGAGTGTTGATGGTGGTAACGAGGTCAGAATAGTACACATCCTTACAGGAAGTGCTGATGGTGGTAACGAGGTCAGAATAGCGCACATCCTCACAGGAAGTGTTGATGGTGGTAACGAGGTCAGAATAGCGCACATCCTCACAGGAAGTGTTGATGGTGGTAACGAGGTCAGAATAGCGCACATCCTCACAGGAAGAGTTTGTTGGTGGTAACGAGGTCAGAATAGCGCACATCCTTACAGGAAGTGCTGATGGTGGTAACGAGGTCAGAATAGCGCACATCCTCACAGGAAGTGTTGATGGTGGTAACGAGGTCAGAATAGCGCACATCCTTACAGGAAGTGTTGATGGTGGTAACGAGGTCAGAATAGCGCACATCCTCACAGGAAGTGTTGATGGTGGTAACGAGGTCAGAATAGCGCACATCCTTACAGGAAGTGTTGATGGTGGTAACGAGGTCAGAATAGCGCACATCCTCTCACAGGAAGTGTTGATGGTGGTAACGAGGTCAGAATAGCACACATCCTTACAGGAAGTGTTCATGGTGGTAACGAGGTCAGAATAGCGCACATCCTTACAGGAAGTGCTGCTGATGGTGGTAACGAGGTCAGAATAGCGCACATCCTTACAGGAAGTGCTGCTGATGGTGGTAACGAGGTCAGAATAGCGCACATCCTTACAGGAAGTGTTGATGGTGGTAACGAGGTCAGAATAGCGCACATCCTTACAGGAAGTGCTGATGGTGGTAACGAGGTCAGAATAGCGCACATCCTTACAGGAAGTGTTGATGGTGGTAACGAGGTCAGAATAGCGCACATCCTCGCAGGAAGTGTTGATGGTGGTGGTAACGAGGTCAGAATAGCGCACATCCTTACAGGAAGTGCTGATGGTGGTAACGAGGTCAGAATAGTACACATCCTTACAGAAGTGCTGATGGTGGTAACGAGGTCAGAATACTACACATCCTTACAGGAAGTGCTGATGGTGGTAACGAGGTCAGAATAGCGCACATCCTTACAGGAAGTGTTTGATGGTGGTAACGAGGTCAGAATAGCGCACATCCTCGCAGGAAGTGTTGATGGTGGTAACGAGGTCAGAATAGCGCACATCCTTACAGGAAGTGCTGATGGTGGTAACGAGGTCAGAATAGTACACATCCTTACAGAAGTGCTGATGGTGGTAACGAGGTCAGAATACTACACATCCTTACAGGAAGTGCTGATGGTGGTAACGAGGTCAGAATAGCGCACATCCTTACAGGAAGTGCTGATGGTGGTAACGAGGTCAGAATAGTACACATCCTTACAGAAGTGCTGATGGTGGTAACGAGGTCAGAATACTACACATCCTTACAGGAAGTGCTGATGGTGGTAACGAGGTCAGAATAGCGCACATCCTTACAGGAAGTGTTGATGGTGGTAACGAGGTCAGAATAGCGCACATCCTCGCAGGAAGATGATGATGGTAGTAATGAGGTCAGAATAGCGCACATCCTCACAGGAAGAGTTGTTGGTGGTGGTAACGAGGTCAGAATAGCGCACATCCTTACAGGAAGTGCTGATGGTAGTAACGAGGTCAGAATAGCGCACATCCTCACAGGAAGTGCTGCTGATGGTGGTAACGAGGTCAGAATAGCGCACATCCTCACAGGAAGAGTTGTTGGTGGTAACGAGGTCAGAATAGCGCACATCCTTACAGGAAGTGCTGATGGTGGTAATGAGGTCAGAATAGCGCACATCCTCACAGGAAGTGTTGATGGTGGTAACGAGGTCAGAATAGCGCACATCCTCACAGGAAGTGTTGATGGTGGTAACGAGGTCAGAATAGCGCACATCCTCACAGGAAGTGTTGATGGTGGTAACGAGGTCAGAATAGCGCACATCCTTACAGGAAGTGTTGATGGTGGTAACGAGGTCAGAATAGCGCACATCCTCACAGGAAGTGTTGATGGTGGTAACGAGGTCAGAATAGCGCACATCCTTACAGGAAGTGCTGCTGATGGTGGTAACGAGGTCAGAATAGCGCACATCCTTACAGGAAGTGCTGCTGATGGTGGTAACGAGGTCAGAATAGCGCACATCCTTACAGGAAGTGCTGCTGATGGTGGTAACGAGGTCAATAGCGCACATCCTTACAGGAAGTGTTGATGGTGGTAACGAGGTCAGAATAGCGCACATCCTTACAGGAAGAGTTGATGGTGGTAACGAGGTCAGAAATACTACACATCCTTACAGGAAGTGCTGATGGTGGTAACGAGGTCAGAATAGCGCACATCCTTACAGGAAGTGTTGATGGTGGTAACGAGGTCAGAATAGCGCACATCCTCGCAGGAAGTGTTGATGGTGGTAACGAGGTCAGAATACTACACATCCTTACAGGAAGTGCTGATGGTGGTAACGAGGTCAGAATAGTACACATCCTTACAGAAGTGCTGATGGTGGTAACGAGGTCAGAATACTACACATCCTTACAGGAAGTGCTGATGGTGGTAACGAGGTCAGAATAGCGCACATCCTTACAGGAAGTGTTGATGGTGGTAACGAGGTCAGAATAGCGCACATCCTCGCAGGAAGTGTTGATGGTGTAACGAGGTCAGAATAGCGCACATCCTTACAGGAAGTGCTGATGGTGGTAACGAGGTCAGAATACTACACATCCTTACAGGAAGTGCTGATGGTGGTAACGAGGTCAGAATACTACACATCCTTACAGGAAGTGTGATGGTGGTAACGAGGTCAGAATAGCGCACATCCTCGCAGGAAGTGCTGATGGTAGTAATGAGGTCAGAATAGCGCACATCCTCACAGGAAGTGCTGATGGTAGTAACGAGGTCAACTGGCAGGGGCTGACCTTGGTCGGA
>JADBJO010025728.1:0-7500 GCA_016801955.1 Conus betulinus
TTTATGTGTGGCGGCACATCGTGTCATCTGCGAA
Organism: Conus betulinus; assembly: GCA_016801955.1. Classification (NCBI taxonomy): domain Eukaryota; kingdom Metazoa; phylum Mollusca; class Gastropoda; order Neogastropoda; family Conidae; genus Conus; species Conus betulinus. The sequence goes on from JADBJO010025728.1 coordinate 35, forward strand.
CAGGCGGACTTTGGAGCTGATCCCTGCCGAGAGTCATTTATATAATAAAGAAATAGGCTTGGTCCTAGGACTGAGCCTTGGGGAACTCCTGAGTCTACAGGGACGTACGCCGATCTTTGTCTTTTCTACCAGCACTGCTTGTTGTCTGCCTGTGAGGGAAAGTTTTCTATCCAAGCATTTGTTCGTCCTTTGATTCCATAGCGACGGAGTTTGTGGATGAAGAGGTATGGCTGACTTTATCGAACGCTTTGGAGAAGTCGAGTACGATTGCGTCCTCTTGATGACCTCTCATGATCTCTTCAGTGATTTCGTCCACATACCCTATCAGCTGGGTTTCACATGAACGTCCGCGCCTGAAGCCATGTTGCTGGTGGCACAGGATGTTGTGCTTCTCTGCATGTGTCATGATGCGGCTGGTGAGGATATGCTCCATCATTTTGCATGCGATGCACGTCAGTGAAATAGGGCGGTAGTTTGATGGTTTGTACTTCTCACGCTTTTTAAAGACTGGGGTGATGTGGGCCTTGTGTTTCCAACTTTTACCAGCCTTCATTATGTACACATAAATACAAACTCTTCCACTGCTTACCACCATGATGGAGTATGCGGGAAAGGAATAAAAAGAAAGGCAGGGACTGTTGGCTCCATGTCAATAAAGTTGGAGTGCTCTCAGACAGCTCCCAATGGTGGAAACCGTGATCTCCAATCAATGAACAACTCATGAGTGAACAGCCAATCACACACACACATCCTATGCTAGGACTGGAGAGGTGAACAGTTGTTGCAATGCTTCCAAACGCTGAGAGTCCCACAAATTTCGCGTGTCACAACAGACGACACGCCACACTGAGCAAAGGTTTGGGGTGGAAGGGGAAGGTAAAATTGCACGGATAGCTCGCCTCACCTGCCCCACTGGTTAAACCACCAAGACAAGGGGAGAGGGAGGATGCCGTCCGTGACTTGCTCATTTTTACACAATTCTCTCTCAGGCCAAACAGAGGTCTGCTTTGCCTTATACAAATAAATTATTCTGGGTTCACAGACCCCAATTATTAGTCATCAAATACTGAATTCTTCCCATGCGGACAGTTATCACATCAAATTTCAGAAAAAAGTTTAAATTCAGTCGGCAGCAGACATCTCAAATCATTTCAAGGGCTGTGGGGAGCAGTGAGAGTTTACGTCTCAGGAACACCTCCCACTTACAGGGTGTTTGCCCCTAAAATCGATGATATAAAATGCTACAAATAGTATGAGAGTTCAACTCTAGCTCTCGCCCCCTCTCTCTCCTCTCTCTCTCTCTCTCTCTCTCTCTCCCGCTGTGTGTGTGTGTGTGTGTGTGTGTGTGTGTGTGTGTCTGTGTCTGTGTCTCTCTTCTAAGTCACACTTCGTCCTCTTCATTTTCCTTTGTCTTGAATGTCCCTCTCTCTCTTCTCGCTCGTCCGCTGCTTCCACAGAAGTGACAGGTAGTCTTTTTTTTCTAAGAGCACAAGTCACTATTCAAAGAAGACTGACCAATGGGGAGCAAGCACCCTGTAAAGGTGAATTTTTAATGCAGGTTCAAAGTGCACAAAAAGGAAAAACCATCCTCTCTCTTTTATCCGGGTCGCGTGACAAAAACACACAAAAAGATAGACCTGTGTGTAAAGACGCATTCAGAACGTTTTTCCTTCCCATTTTTTGTCCGGTGATACAGAAACCCTGAAATGTGAAATTATTTTGAACCCATTGCAGACCTAACAGTCTCTGAGACGATGCTGGATCGTCACCATCCCTTCCGCCCCCCAACTTCATTCCACCCTTCCGTCAAACCTCGCATGACTATCACACCATCTTTCTGCACAGAATTGTTTAAGACCTGGAAAATGGCAAGCCTGAAACTCTTCCTCCTCCATATCCCTTGTACACTCCAGTCTCCTTGACATCCCATCCCCAAACCCCCACTCTTTCATTTGTCACACCCCTTTCCCTCTGCTAGAACAGATTAGCAGGCCTACACACATTCTTTTTCTGCCTTATAATCTCTTACTGGAACCTAATGGAGATCGTTCAAGCCCCTTCTGCTCCACATGTTCACAATGTCGGCAGATCCCATGCATAATAGCCCTCTCCCTCTCCCCAGTTGCCCTCCTCCACTCCCCAACCCGACCCTCCAACCTCCACCTGCTGAACTGTTCAATTCTTCGCTACGTTCTTCCCGTCGTTTTTCTTTACAAAATTTCCAAACTGGTCGCTTCAACGTATCAGTCCATATCACATATCAGACAAAAACAATTGCTGGTCAGAGAAATTCCTATCGATCCATATTGTCAGTATATCATTCAATCAACACTCACATGTGTATGTTCTCTTTAGTTCTATATTCATGTGCTGGTGCGTGTGATCTCTCTCTCTCTCTCTCTCTCTCTCTCTCCTCTCTCTCTCTCTCTCTCTCTCTCTCTCTCTCTGGAGATCTGGCTCGGGGAAAGCCGCCTTGCACCATGTCCATGGGCTCCTAGTGATCGATTAGCTGCCAAGAGCCACCACCTAACCAAGTCGTGTGCGTAAGACGTCGCCTCCACCGCACTCAGTACCAGAAGTCTGCACAAACTGTTTCTGTGTACAATATTGTGGTGGAACTGTCTCCTGGAGAGCAAAAAGCGAGGCTACAAGTTGCACACGGCAATTGCTTGGCGGTCGTGTTTTTGCTGGTGGGCTCTGCAGTCGTGAAATATGGGCTGATACACCCATTGGAATGTTCCCGTGGAGGTTCTGTCATGTCACATCCAGTGGTCGCTATACAATGGCATCTGCCAGGCAGCAATTATGTCCCTTGACGTCTTAATGGAATGCTCTGTGCGTGCCAGCACCCTATGTGAACACAGCGCAGGCTTCCAAGGGTAGGGCAGGATTGCTCCCAGCAATAATAATAATGGTTTCTTCTATAGCGCTTAATCAAACGAATTTCTCTAAGTGCTTTACAAAATCATACTACATTCACCCTTCTCATATACAATAGTACACCTTACACCCAACTACAAATACGATTACTACAATAACTAACAAATCCTAACCCTACGAGTATGACATTCACTTATTTTTCAAGTATCACTACAAAAACTAAATCCTATAACGTTCAATCATACAACAAATACATGTAATAGAGTACATACACAAACACTACATTTGAAAAGGCCCAGACGGCTATGAGTTAGGTTGTAACCACCCCACCCACCCCCCCCCCCCACCCACAGCATTGACTAATTATGACAAAATAGATGTGGTTTTAATTTTAGACTTGAAAGAAGAGATGGAATCTGAATGTCTGAGAGAGTCTGGCAGTCTGTTCCACGTCGCTGGAGCTTGAAAAGAGAAAGATCTTTCACCAGTAGTAGTCCTGAAGCGAGTCATTCGTAGAAGGCGGTCGTCAGCACAGGAGCGTAGTTGTCGAGAGAGGGGTGTAGATTTAAAGGAGATCTGAGAGATAAGAAGGTCCATTTTCAAAGAGAGCAGAGAAAGTGAGAGCTGAGATTTTGTACGAGATACGGTTTGAGACAGACAGCCATTGAAGAGAGTGAATTACAGGCGAAATGTGATCATATTTTCCTGCTCTACAGATGACTCGGGCTGTATGATTTTGGATTCGCTGTAATCTTTCTATCAGGTATTTTGGAAGGCTGGCCAAAAGTGAGTTGCAGTAATCTATTCTAGATAAGACAAATGCACAAATGAGAGTTTTTGTAGCATCTGTAGAGAGAAGGTGATATACGGAGCTGATTCTTCTTAGTTCTAAATAAGCAATCTTGCAAATATTTGAAACCTGTTTCTCAAAGGAGAGGGATTGGTCAAGAATGACCCCTAGACTGTGGACAGAGGTGGAGACAGAGACAGTGCAGTCATTGAGTGACAGTTGAAGGCAGAGAAGGATGGTTAGGCTGTTTTGTCACGAACATGAGTTCCGTCTTGTCGTCGTTTAGTTGTAGTTTTTTGGTTGTCATCCAGTCCTTCAGGTCTGCAATGCAGCCTCGCGTCCGAGAAATCAGTGAGTCAATTTCAGCCATGGGAGCTGACTGATGAAGCTGAGTATCGTCAGCAAAGCTCTCATGCGACATGGCGTGACCACTGATGACGTCAAACACAGGACTAGCATACAGCACAAAAAGGACTGGCCCCATACAGAACCCTGAGGCACACCGTACCTAAGAGGAGAACTCTCTGAGTATCTGCCCTGTACACACACTGTCTGAGTCCGTCCAGTCAAGTAAGAGATAATCCAGTCGAGAGCTGTGTCTTTGAATCCAAAGGAAGTTTGAAGCCGTGAGAACAAAATATTACGATCGATCGTGTCAAATGCTGTGGAGAGGTCTAACATCGCTAATAAGGAAACATTCCCATCATCAAGCCCGCAGAGGAGGTCATTGACTATACGAGGAGTGCTGTCTCACAACTATGGCCTTGTCTGTAAGCAGATTGATGAGGATTCAAAAGGTGATTCTTTTCGAGATGTTCTAGAATTTGTTCCAAAACGATCTTCTCCAATAATTTTGATAGAAATGACAAAATTTGATACAGGCTGATAATTCTTTAAAACATTTTTATCTAATGAAGGTTTCTTGATCAATGGATATACCACTGCAGACCGGAAGATTTCAGGAACGTGCCCAGAGGACAAGAGGTATTGATAACATGAGTAAGATGGGGTAGGACGTCATCAATGCACTGAAAGAGTAAGTTAGTGGGAATGGCATCAAGTTCACATGATTGAGGGCTGCATCACAAAGAAAGTTTTTTGACATAGTCTTGACTAACAGGGCTAAAACAAGCCAAAGGAGGTCCACAGTAAACTTTGTCATTCAGAGAATGTACAGGTGCAGTAGAATCTAGCTTTTCACGGATAGTGTCAATTTCGCCATTGAAAAACTCTAAGAATTTCTGAGGAAGCTCTTGAGTTTGGAAGATGGTGGGATAGGGGGAGTAGCTGACTTTGCCTAGGAGACTATTTGTGACATTAAATAGTTGCTTGGCCATATTACACGCCAATATCCTTGAAGAATAGAACAAAGTTTTTGCTTGATGAACGATGTCAATGACATGATTCCTCGCAGTTTGATATATTTCCCTCTGCACAGTCAGTCCCGTGGCGCGCCATCGCCACTCAGCCCCCCTCCTCTCCTGCTTGGCTTCCGACAACTCGGGACCCACTGTGTTGTGCCATTGACACAGTAAGTGATCAGTGATCAAGCGTGGCACGGAGGGCAGAGGTCAGCTGACAGTCTGATGGCTCGCTCGGTATGGCCGTGGTCAGATCAGATTTGAAATCCTCTATATCGATAGCAGAAATTTTTTCCTAACTTCCTTGTAAGTCTTTGGAACGGCGGGCCTAACGATATCAAATTCACACTTCACAGCATAATGATCCGATGCTAGGTTCCGTTATGCAAAGAATGCCGACATCATTGGAGAGTATAAAGTCATTTACAGCAGATCGTTTCTTTTTACAGATATTACCAAGTGACTGGGCGTTGAAAACTGTCAGCGAAATGTTCACCGTTGTTTTGTGTGCGAGGAGCCATAGGCACTTGAATCAATTTGCGACAGTTTACTGAGTGAGTGTGGTTGTGTCTTCTGGAGGAGTTGTCACTTCTGCTGGATTCACATATACTGAAACATGGAGGCACACACCAACAATATGTGAATAAGGGGCATTCATTCACACTGTAGACAAACGCTGGCAAACATCAACCACGCCTCAATAATGAGTATTCATAAACACTGACAAAATAAAGGAAAGCATCAGCATAATACGATTGCTGAGTATTCACACGCAATCACACTTGTGGGAGAAAAAAAAACAACAAACAAAAAACAAACAAACAAACAAAAAAAGCCGCGGGAATATAATAACAACAATATGAGATGGCCATTCATCCCACTTACGAATCGGTGGGAAACACAAACAATAGAATAATTGGCATTCATACGAATTGAAAAAAGTGCGCTCCATCAGCAGTGTATTCGCAATGGACAGTCTTATGTGAAAAGTGGGTATTCATGAACTCTATTCACTGGGGAAAAAACTGGCAGGAAAATAATCAACACCCCGTTGATAATAGGCATTTATACACATTGACAAAGGAGTGATATATGCAAGCAATATAGGAATGGTGAGCATTCAAACACACTTAAAATAAAACCGCTGAGAAACACCAACAGTACAAAAAAGCGTTCACACACAGACAAAATATCACCAATATAATAATAATGAGCACTCCCACATCTGAATTTACTGGTGGGAATTACAGGCAATGTATATAGATGATGGGCATTGATACAGCCCTCTCCCCCCAACACACACAAACGAACAAGCACACACACACACACGCATACACGGACACACCACACACACACACACACACACACACCACACACACACACACACACACACACACTCTCTCTCTCTCTCTCTCTCTTCTCTCTCTCTCTCTCTCTCTCTCTCTGTCTGTCTGTCTGTCTGTCTCTCTCTCTCTCTCTCTCTCTCTCTCTCTCGTCTCTCTGTTCGCCTCTTCGTTTACCACGCTCGCTCTCGCTCTCTCTCTCGTCCTCTCTCTCTCTCTCTCTCTCTCTCTCTCTCTCTCTCTCTCTCTCGTCTCTCTCTCGTCTCGCTCCTCTCTCTCTCTCCTCCTCTCTCTCTCTCTCTCTCTCTCTCTCTCTCTCTCTCTCTCTCTCTCTCTCTCTCTCTCTCTCTCTCTCTCTCTCAATCACATACACACACACATACATACACGCGTGCGAGCGCGCACGTACACACACAGTTGGGAAACACAACAATACATCATAACGGACACACACACACACACAACACTTCCTCTCTCTCTCTCTCTCTCTCTCTCTCTCTCTCTCTCTCTCTCTCTCTCTCTCTCTCAATCACACACACATACATACTGGATCGGAAGCACGGCTGATAGCTCTGTGCCCCTTTTGCATCAAATGGAGATATACCACCGTCTACAATTCTGTGGTATTCTCGCTACCAAGGTTCATGTATAAAGGCCACGGTTATTTAAGACAAGGGATTTAGAAACAACAGGGATTTAGCGCCTAGATGAAGAATAGCACATTACCACTTTGCTGGGAAACACGCCGAAAGACATGTTTGCTATTTCCAGGCTGCTTGGACAACCTGTGTTATTTTCTACATCTTAGGCAGCAGAAACTTTGATGGTTTCATTGTCTTTGTGTGGGCGACAACAAGGCACCACTGATGGTAACTGCAAAACCAGCAGGAAGTCAGAGGTGATTCCAAAATACTATATGTACACGCCACTTTTATGGAGCCGTTTGGTCCTGCGTAGATTATCAACTCTGTTTCAGTGCTATGATGAGACCTAAGTAGTGACAGGAAAGGCGTGAGAAAAGTGCTGAGAGTCAAGTTCAATTGTAAACAACAACGGCAACAACAACAACAACAACAACAACAACTACTACAA
>JADBJO010025728.1:15000-23402 GCA_016801955.1 Conus betulinus
ACAAATGAGCTGAAATCTGAAATTCTTTGGACACTGCACACTGTCAACTCGCACCAAAGTTTCAAGTCTAGTGAACAGAATTCTCAGCTTTTTCAAACATGTTTTCAGATAGTCAAATCGCCAAAGGATTTCAGTGTAATGAGAAAATCAAGGTATTTGGCGACATTTGGCATTTCACCTCCCTTTCATTCATTTGTTGAAAAAGAAAGAATACAAGTCGAATCAAACTACGTGGTAGTGAGCAATTTGCTGTGAGTGTGAGCAGTGACTTTCCATACTTTTAGCAGTTCTTTTGTGTAAAATGATTTTCCAATTCGTACTAATAGTACTTCTGCTCCCTGCTGTGTGAAACAACAGCTGATCAATTCGACCTATGGCAGAAAATAAGTAAGGGATGTATCCATCTACTCCTGTGTGTAGCCTTGAATTAAAAAAAATCATCTTGAAAACTTCTTGGAAACTCTTGAAATTTGTTCTTGGAGTCTGTAAGGACCCTGTAACCATGCCCCAAAATTTCACCAGTGGAGATTTTTGGAGGTTTAACTGAAGAATAAAGAGGAAAAGAAGACTGGGGTGATTGAAGTACTTCTCGCTGAGCGTGAAGTGAACCACTATGCATGTGCACGCTGTATCGATCGATATTAGCCGACTAACTTCTGCCAGTTGCTTTCCTTTACCTGTTGGGTAATTGAACCTCCTCTCTCTCTCTCTCTCTCTCTCTCTCTCTCTCTCTCTCTCTCTCTCTCTCTCTGTCTGTGCGTGAATGCGTGCGTGCATACGTGTATGCCCTAGCTACCAACCTGTCTGACTATGGCTGTCGATTATCTCTCTTTCAAATGATATCAGTGTACATTCTAAATGGCATTTGGATTACAATGTTACATAATCATCATACCTATAAATTCTCTTTGTGTTAAACATGCCTCTAAATTGTATGCTGCATTGTTTTTCTTCTTTCTTCTTCTTCTTCTTCTTCTTCTTCCTTCCTTCCTTCCTTCCTTCCTTCCTTCTTCCTTCCTTCTTCCTTCTTCTTCTTCTCCTCCCCTTCTTCTCCTCCTCATTCTCTCTCTCTCTCTCTCTCTCTCTCTCTCTCTCTCTCTCTCTCTCTCTCTCTCTCTCTTCAATATGAAGATTACTGCATATTTTCCAGACAAGTTTGTGGAGCATACCCCCGTGGTTAAAAAATGAGAAAATGTGTTGCACACAGTACAGTCACACCAAGAACACACAGGCCCACCTGGGTCTGTTCGCTGAGCTAGGGGAAAAAGCAGTGGCTGAGTGTTAGCGGTGCCAAACACTGAAGACAGTGGGTGGTCTGTACGTTTTCTCTCCTGGCCTCCACTTCAGTGCTCTGACCATTGTGTTTGTTGGTCAGATAGCAAATGAAGGGAAGATGGAGGGTAGGCATTTTGGGAATGTAGGGTACAACTAGAAGGATGCAGGGTAATGGGGAGAGGGGTGTATACTGAAGTAAAGATGCGTGGGGGGGGGGATACTCCAATGTCCTTATTTGTTTTTATTTATGTTTAGTTATTGTTAATTTACCTATTTATTTGTTCAGTTATGTAATCACTTCTGTCATTTTTTGTCAACCTTTTTCTGGCTTGGATATGCATCCCTTTGTTTCTGATGGATCGACTCCACATCCCCACCCCCTTACCCCCATCCCTGCCTTCCACAAACACACAAACTCCTGTGTCCTGTTAATTCAATTGGTGTTTTATGACTATGATGATATGGTTTAGTAATAAATGGTTATGGTGCAGTCAACTATTGACACGGTGCAGGGGAACCACATACTTTTAAATAAAGCTATCAGCACCATCAGCAGTCGTTTCACCTAAAATTGTACATTAAAAATTCAATTCCAATCAGTGATGATCATGGTAATAGGCAGGAGAAGGAGGAGGGGTGGGCGTTTGTGGTGATAGTGTTGTTGGGTGTGGTGGTTGTTTCCTGGTGGTGATGTTGGTTAAGGTTAATGATAGTGAGATTAGCGTGGGGGTGATTGGGTGAGGGGGGGAGGGTGGAGGTGGTCATGGAATGGAAGTGTGAAGGTGAGACAGTGACGTGATGAGAGTTGGGAAGCAGCAAGAAGGAAGGGTGGTGAACTATGAGTGGGTTGAGAGATACTGTAGAATGATTGCATTTTAGTAATAGCAGTGATGTGATGGTTTGGATGATGGTGATGATAATAACGTGGTACAGGAATGTAGATAGATATGTGTGCCCCCACACACTCATGGATAAACTGACAGTGCGTGCGTGCAGACATCCCCCTCCCCATGCACACACACCCTTCCACATGCGCACGCACACACGCGCGCTCGCGCACATGCACGCACGCACGCACACACACACACACACACACACACACACACACACACACACACACACACACACACACACACACAGAGAGAGAGAGAGAGAGAGAGAGAGAGAGAGAGAGAGAGAGAGAGAGAGATGTAAATTGCCGTAATATGTGGGTAATGGGCATTTATATGCACCGCAAATTGCGTCGCAAATGCCAGCAATGTAACAATGATGGACATCCACATATAGTGGGCATTTCTTTATATATGCTAAATAGTGCGTAGCGTCATTGTCATGCTCATAATAGGCATTAACGTGCATTGATGAATAGTGTGTCACATTGACATAAACAGATTTGATCATTCATGGTCAATGCAAAATGATGCACAGCATCTTCGTGACAATGCACATTCATAACCATTGGCAAATAACTTGTACGCGTAAGCACATTGTTGTGGGCGTTGACTGGCTCCCATTTTTTTTTTTTTTTTGAGCTGCCATACACTTTTAGATTTATTTCCATAAATGCTTGCGTTTGTGTGTGTGTGTGTGTGTGTGTGTGTGTGTGTGTGTGTGTGTGTGTGTGTAACACAGAGAGAGAGGTGGTGGTGGTGATGGTAAGGGGGTGGTGGTGGTGGTGGTGGTGGTGGTGTGTGTGTGTGTGTGTGTGTGTGTGTGTGTGTGTGTGTGTGTGTGTGTGTGTGTGTGTGTGTGTGTGTGGTGATGTGGTGATGGGTGTGTGGGTGTGTGTGTGTGTGTGTGTGGGGGGGGGGGGGGGTGCGTGAGTGTGTGTGCGTGAGTGTGTGTGTGTGTGTGTGTGTGTGTGTGTGTGTGTGTGTGTGTGTGTGTGTGAATGGTGTTGTTGTTGTTGTTGTTGTGTGTGTGTGTGTGTGTTTTAGCAAAAACGCGCATTGAGCATGTGTGCATGAGCTCGGAAGCGCGCATGTGTGTAGGCCTATGTTGATTCATTTTAGTAAGCACGCCTGTTGCGCGGTCGCTCTCGTGTGTGTGTGTGTGTGTGTGTGTGTGTGTGTGTGTGTGTGTGTGTGTGTGTGTGTGTGTGTGTGTGCGTTCGTGTGTGCGTGCGTGTGTGTGTGTGTGTGTGTGTGTGTGTGTGTGTGTGTGTGTGTGTGTGTGTGTGCGAGAGAGACAGACAGACAGACAGACAGACAGACAGACAGACAGTCAGACAGACAGAAGATCGAAATCGCTACACGTTGCAGCCTGTTCGAGCGCGGACTCCCAGTTCATAATTATTTTTTCAGACTATCGCCCCTTCGGACTAGGTCTTTCGGACTGTCGACCGCTTCGGACTATCGAACCTCCGGACTAACGACCTTTCGGACCCGTGACTCTTCGGACCCGTGATGCGTTTTGAAATCTTCGGACTATCGACCTTCGGACGTATGACCTTTCGGACTATCGAACCTTCGGCCCTATGATCTTCGGACTGTCGGACGTCTTTGGGTGAAGAGTGTATGTATTTGAACAAGCGCGTGTCACAGTGCTTGCTTGCGTGTGCGCGCATGCGTGCGTGCATGCGTGCGTGTGTGTGCGCGCGCGCACCTCTGTGTGAAGAGACTCGGTTTCAAGAATTTGCATTTATGCTTGTGTATGCCAGCATTGCTTCACTATGCGTGTTTGTCATGCACTTGCATGTATTTCTTTTTATTTTCATACTTGTTTTCAGAGCTTCTTGAAATGACAAAAATCACGCATGGTCATCAATATTAGCATTTCAGTCTTTAAATCACGCATGGTCATCAATATTAGCATTTCAGTCTTAAAAAAAAAAAAAAAAAAAAACACGAAACATCTTTTCCTTAAAAACAATTATTCGTGGTCATGAGTACGAGCAGTTTTATTATCGAATATAAAAACATTAAATTTCGATACACAATTGCATTTTCAAGAACTATACTTTTCTTATGGCTTGAATAAGTTTTGTTTACTCACCCAGAAGCTTTTAAAGGCCATAATGTCCATGCACAGATTTTTTTGCACATTATTGTTAAAGAGCTGCCACTTACAAAGCGTTTTCTGGAGATCTTGCTAACTGTTAACTTCCCGTGCACGAATGATCCCTCTGCTTCACTTTTTTTTTTTTTTAACTGAATACATTGTCAAAATACGTCACGGGCGACAATCATCTTAGGAGCAGTGTAAGGAAACGTAACTCTGCGCGCACATAACGCAGCAAGGCCGTCACTGCTGCAATTAATCTCACATTTGCTTTTCTTCTGTTGACAGCGCAGTTTGAATTTAAACAGATGCCTTTTTTTTTCAAGCTCTGTGACTTAACGCCTGTTCTCTGTGACTTAACGCCTGTTCTCTACATAAAGGTTAAACGTTCAAAACACCTAAGGTGACATGGGAGACGCAGATAACCATTTCGGTTTCAATGGGGTAGGGGGAAGAAGAAAGGAGGACGAACGGGAGGGGACATATATAACATCACAAAGTCACCACCGGAACAATGACGGGCTGCAAAAAGGTTGAGGTTTCATGTCACGCACAAGTGGGATTTGAAGTCACATCCTACAGATTGCTCGCATTAAAAATTGCTCTCATGAGCTGACAGAGGGAGCCTTGCAGCATATCTAATCTTCCTTTGCAAAGGCTGCCCAGCTCTTTTGGGCTGGAGGTTAGCTTGAAGAAGATGGAGATCCTCCACCAGCCTGCATCTTAGGAACATCAACATTGGAGAGACTGAATGGGAAAGGTCCCTTAGTTCCTTGAGTTCCTTAGTGGGAGCAAAAGGTAAATCGACAACAACACGCACGCACGCACGCACCCACGCGCACACACACACACACACACACACACACACACACACACACACACACACACACACACACACACACACACACACACACTCTGAAACCAATTCATTGTCAGATTAACCCATAGTTGTACTGACATTTAAGAAAACATTATGAACAGAATGTCAAACTGTCTCTTTTATTCAAATCTTTGCCAAGTCATTAAGATAATGACGAAAGAATTGTTAGCCTGCGTCTGTTTTTCCCCACTAATAAATTATTCAGCATGTTCAGCATGTGAGCGTGCTTGCATGTGGGCGTCAGTGAGTGTGTGTGCGCGCGCGCGTGTGTGTGTGTGTGTGTGTGTGTGTGTGTGTGTGTGTGTGTGTGTGTGTGTGTGTGTGTGTGTGCGCGTGCGCGCGCGCGCGCGTGCAAACATGACTGTATACATGTGTGGGCGAGCATGTGTGTGCGCGCGCGCGCGTGTGTGTGTGTGTGTGTGTGTGTGTGTGTGTGTGTGTGTGTGTGTGTGTGTGTGTGTGTGTGTGTGTGTGTGTGTGTGTGCGTGCGTGTGTGTGTGAAAAGTGTGTGTGTGTGAAAGTGTGTGTGTGTGTGTGTGTGTGTGTGTGTGTGTGTGTGTGTGGCTGCGTGCGTGTGTGTTAAACCTCATCCACTTCAAAAATGTTTTAACACCTGAGCCACTCCACCCCACCACACCGCCTCCCTCCCTCCCCCCTCCCCCCCCCCCCCCCTTTTTTTTTTAAACGCCGCGTTCTGGTATGTGATGGACCAAGGATAGCTCCTGAGCTAATTAACTGATGGGATGCTGGCTTATCTGTTTCAACTTTAATTAGATTTGGGTTAAAGTCTCCCCACAGAAACTGCAGCCTCTGTTTCGTCTAGTTTCTGCCTACCCGGCTCTTTAATCTGTACTTTAATCTATACTTACAAGCCTTCTTTGGAACACTTCTTCTTTTTTCTGCAGTCTTCTTCAGACCCACCGTGTTTGCCGTGCGGTGCATCCTGTAAGTGGGGGGGAATGAGATCCTGGTGATTGAGAGAGCCTGCTGCTCTCAACACATCACTTTGGCTCAGACCTCCTCTAAGACAGTGGCATACATTGGCCCGTGTATGTCAATCGGCCGCCTCTACGTGAGGTTGGGTCAAACTGGGTAGTTCTTGGCTGGCCTTGGAAACCTTGTAAGTGTTCACCGTCTGTCCCCGGTGGTGTGTCATGATCTTGGTGGAATAGGTTAGTTACGTTCTATCTGGTGTATATTCATGCTGAAACCTGGAAGGGGTCAAGAGTTGGTTTCCTCCTGACCCTGGCCCCTTGTTGGACTCCATGGTGGGTGGGTAGGCAGGGATGAAACTTTAAAAACTCAAATTATGGCTCACTCCCAACAAAAAAGAAAAAAGAATTTGTTCCTCAGATTCAAACTTGGACTCGGACTCGGATGATGAAATAAGGACAGTATCAGGATTTGGCCTTGTTGGTTGGTGATGGAAGGCGTAGACGAAGCTCGCCCATTCTGTGGGGTGAATGGATTGAGTCCTTTCGCAATTTCGAGAGGAGTAGAAGGACTCTCCAGCGTACCCAAATCGATGAAACGGCTGAGAAACGGTTCTTTCTTGATAGAATGTGCAAAACAAAAGCATTCTGAGTTGCTTCTCAAGTCGACGACATTGATTGACAGGCCAATCAGAGTGACACCTCACAAGACATTGAACTCGAGCAAGGGCGTCATCAAGTGCCGTGATTTGAGAGGTGTTTCAGAGTTAGAGATAAAGACAGAACTGGCTTCCCAGGGTGTGACCCACGTCCACCAGATTTCAGCACGAAGAGACCAAGACCGTGTGCCAACAGACACTTTTTTCCTAACTTTCTGTACGCCAAATCTCCCTGTGTTTGTGAAGGTCGGATATTTGAGGGTTCCCATCGCCATGTACATTCCTTCACCTTTGCGATGCTTCAAATGTCAGAAGTATGGACACGTTAAGGACCAGTGTACAGAAGAGGAGGCATGTGGCAAGTGCTCAAAACCGGTGCATGAAGGTCCGTGTGATTGTCCGCCCTGTTGCATAAACTGTAAAGGCAACCATCCTGCTTTCTCGGAGGACTGTCCAGTCTGGCGCATCGAGTCTGAGATCCAGAAGGTACACACAGAGAATTGAATCTCGTTCTTTGAGGCACGGAAACTTGTGGAGAATAGACAGTCCTCCCTCAGCAAGTCATATGCTGATGTCGCCAAGGGGAGCATGGTCAGTGTTGGTGTTCAGACTGAGACTGGTCAACTTCAGGCTCTCAGCATCATGATCGGCAGACGCAACAGGAGCCTCAACATGCACAGAAAGAAAGTGGAAAAAGAAAAAATTCAAACAGTGCCTTGGGTGGAGGCTAAATATCCACCTCCCCCTGGACTCCTCGAGGGTCTGAGCCCCCTTCCTCCAATCCCAGATCCTCTGGGAAGGCTGCACAGGTAGCCTCTTTGTCTGGGGAACACTCTAGAAGTTGACCACTGATGAAGCCTCCTCTTCCACCTCGCCCATCTGGGGGTGGAAATAAGTATCGTCCTTCGTCAGCCAGGAAGGTGGTATCTCCATCGCCTTCTTCCAATCGCTTTTCTCCTTTGGAGATAGAAGGTGATGGGGACAATGAGATGGAGTAATTTTCCTTTTTTTTTTTTTTTATTGTCATGGCCCTTATTCAGTGGAATATAAGAGGCATTAATGCCCAGTATGAGGAACTCCAGCGGTTGTGTTCTGGCCTCAAACCTAGTGTTGTTGCGCTGCAGGAAACATTGTTGAGACCAGGAAAACATTTTTCATTGACAAGCTTTAGTTCAGTAGGTTTTCCTGCTTTACCTACAGATACTGGCCATGGTGTCACTGGGGGTGTTTCCCTTCTTATTCACCGATCTTTATTATTCAGCCAAGTTAACTTAAATACCCCATTACAAGCTGTTGCGGCCAGGATTACTTTCAATAAAAACAATAACTGTCTGTTCAATTATTGTCCTCCTTCTGGTACAATATCCAAGCAACAAGTCATTGATCTAATAGATCAGCTTCCACGTCCTTTTTTCATTTTGGGAGACTTCAACGGGCATTCCCCCCTTTGGGGTAGCTCACATTCCTCACCTCGGGGTCTCATGCTGGAAGAGGTCTTTAATGAACTGGACTTGTGTTGTCTAAATGACAAATCACCGACATACATGCCGCAACTACCTGGTACGCCATGGTACAACCAGGATTGTAAGAATGCTTGCAACGTTCGCAAGAGGGCCCAACGTTTAGTCTTTCAGCATCCTTGGGCCCCGAATGTTC
>JADBJO010025729.1:0-23396 GCA_016801955.1 Conus betulinus
AGTTTTATAAGTTGGTGAGAATGGCTAGTGAGGTTCTCCAGGTTTTTTTTTTAACCGGTGTAGTCTGTGTGCGGAAGCAGAAACTATGTTTAAAAATTGAAGAGTTCCACAGATGTTAAGTGTACCATACTTCGAACTGGCTGGCAGGTGTGTTGAACTCTTTTCTTAAATGCTGGTTTTTTTATAGCTTGGGCCGACTCCCCGGCGGTAGAGGGAGACTGGAGATCGGGCACTAAGGTGGGATGCTGGGGGTCTGCACGGCGTTCCCGCGTCGGTTCCCGGGCCAAGTGCTCCGATCCGTCGGGAAGATCCAGGTTTGGCAGAGTTGGTTGCCGACCAGTAAGTTGTGTGAGGTGTTATGGGATCCCCTCACGAGCGGAAGGCCAGTTCCGGGGACACCACAGAGAGTGTGGTGCGGACCCGTGGTGTTGCAGTGGAGGTAAAGGCCTGCAAAATCATTAATTGTGCGGTCAGGAAAAGTCTACTTGATTTGGGTTTCATGCCATTTGAAAGACCGATAAGTGTAATAGTCTATACGGGGTTTGATGGATGCCAAGTAAAAGGGAACCCCCAATGGTGATTTTTAAAACAGATTAAGGAAGTGTGAATTGATAGCCTGAAATTGACCTTTTGTTGTGCGGACCTTGATGGTGTATTGGTTGGATTGCAGTTGTGTGTCGGAGGGGAAGTGCACGGCACATGATGTCGTGTGTGTATGTGCGTGCATGCTGGATTCGTGACGTCTGACCGAATTCTCTCATTACGTAGTGTGTGCTTTTTGTGGTATAACGACCCTCTTCAGACCACTGGCGAATGACTTTAGTGGTCTAGTGTGTTTCTCACGTGGTCAGATGTGGTTTCGGCCATAGCATTAACCCTCCGCCTTCCGATTCCTGCCCACACTCACCGGGACGAGGGTGAGCACCAATCGCATGGGGTGGGCGCCCTTTTGAGGCGACAGGTGGCCACGCAGTATGACCTCCTCATAAGAGCCCCATAACGATAAATTGTGATGAGTTTTCCAGTCCATGACGTAGATGCCTTTTACTGCCGGTTTACCGCCACGGGCCCAGTACCTCCGTCTCGGCGTTCGTTTTCCTTGTCCGATTTTCTCTCGTATGCGAATGGCCAGCACCAGAGGGATGATGAGCATCCGCTACCCTGGTTTGTTTTCTCCAGTTTGTCCTTACCCCGGGCTAGATAGCTGTTTTTTAAATGCGCCTCTCACTCGCATGATGAAACGCTTTCCCAGGACACATGGGAATTTGATATGTGTAACAATGCCACCTGTTTACCGACCGCCCTGTCCTGGTAGGAACATCACCGAGTTGGTCCCCTCCGGGACTGCTATTGGCCACCGCAAGCCTGGTTTATATCGCATGTAACCCTCATGCCGGGGGCCGACCCCCTATCGGCCACCGGGGACCCGCCGGGTTGGGGATAGCACCGCCCCGCCCAGGCAGAGTTCTGTCATGTGTGTTTGTATGGATTTCATTCTTTGCAACGTCTGAAAAAAAATGATGTTGACAGTCCATGAATCAAATTGTATATTACGTGTTGTTTATATATGCTTTATTGTTTTGTAACGTCTGGGAATGGAATGTTAACAGCTGTTATTATGTACATTTGTGTTACATGCACATGCAGGTGTTGTGTTATTACTCTGTATATGTTTTGTGTTGATAGTTGTGTGTTCTGTTATTTTCGGTCACACTGTTTATCTGATTCAGTCTCCTTACACAAAAGTGGTTACCAACAACAAACACAACAGAACCAACAGCTAGAAAAAACATCAACAACAACAGCAGCAGCAACGACAACACCAACAACAAACAACAACAAAAACAACAGCAACAGACACTTAATATATCATTTACCCCGACCTTGAATAAACATACCCTTTGTTCGTCCTAGCATATCTTCATTTGGTTCATTTCATAAATAAAGTGATTTATCAGGGTTCCTAAATGAAAGATATGAGAAAAAAAAAAGAAAAACAAAAGGGAAGGAAATGTGGTTAGCGCTTTGAGCCTACAAAAAACCCAAATACAGGTGGACCCACAAAAAGCACAAATGTGCTTCATGTCTTCCATTTAGCTAAGGACTGCCACACACACACACCACACACCACACCACACACAGCACAACACACACACACACACACACATACCTACACACACACACACCACACACCTACACACACACCACACACACACACACCACACACACACTCATTTATACCCCCCCCCTCCCCCCCTCCCCCACCCCCCCCCCCCCCCCACCACACCACAACATCCTTCCAAAGACTAGTTTACTGAAGTTGGCTAAAATCACTGACCGCTGTTTACAAACGACGCATTTTTTATAAGAAAACATTCAAGTTGGCTAAAAATCAATGTACACGCTATGGCTAACTATATGGGAAATTCCAACAATGATGTCGTTCATAAGAAACACATTCAAGCTGGGTTGAAATTAATGTACAACCGGCTAGGTATCGAGCAGCTCCAACAACGACGTAGTTCATAAGCAAAAACATTTACAGCTGGCCTTAAATCAATGTACACCGACACTAGTTATGGAGCAACTCCAACCCACGCTTCTTCTACACACCAGCCATGTACATATACCACACGCGCTATCACGCGCGCGCGCACACACACACACACACACACACACACACACACACACCACACACACACACACACACAGCACATCACACACGCTCTCACTCTCTCGCTCTCCTCTCTCTCTCTCACACACACTCACACACACACACACACACACACACACACACACAACACGCACACACACACACGGCGCGCGCAACCACCACACAACACACACACACACACACCACACACACACACACACACACACACACACACACACACACACACACACACACCACTTGCACGCCACACACACACACACACCCCACACACACACAACACACACACAACACACCACTCAGCACCCACACACACGCAACACACACACACACACACACTACGCGCACACACACGCACACTCACACCACCACACACACATTCCAACCCCGCACCCCACACACCACACTCACACACCACACACCATACACATACTCGCTATCGCGCGCGCGCACGCAGTCCGCAACGCACACACGACAAACACACGATCACACACACACACACACACACACACACACACACACACGACACACACTCAACTCACACTCACGCACCGAAGCACCGCACGCACGCACACCTGTGCCACGCCAAGAAGCTTCCCTGTTATGAGATGATCATCATGATGATGATCACATCATGATCATCACATCCTCATCATCATATCAGCGTCCATCAGCATCATCATCGTCATCATCATCAGTCATCATCATCATCATCATCATCGTCATCATCATCATCATCGTCGTCGTCATCATCATCATCATCATCATCATCATCATCATCATTTTTTGGAGTTTACACAGACGGTTCCGTAAAAATGTAGGATCTCTTTCTGTGATCCCAGCTCTTATGAGGGAGAAAATTCCCATTACTTGGCAACAGGTCATTCATTCTCACAGCTGAGGTGGTCGCAATTTTGTTTGCACAAAAAGAACATGCGTTTGCTATCTTAATTCTCCTTCTTTGTGTCGATTCTCAGTCTGTTGTAAAAGGTTGGCTTCTTTGTGAGAATAGTACCATGCTACTCTAGCTTGACGATCTGCTCAGATCATCAGGTGTACTTCAACGACAACAGACGATGTCACAGGGAGAGATGAAGGTGAAGAAGACTGCAGCTTTCCTTCTCAATGGCTAAGCAAATCCGGCAGTTTAAAAAATCACTTACCAATTGTTAACAAAGAATAGAACCATTATTCTTCAAAGAGACTTTTAAAGATTATTCAGTCAACTTTCAAAGCTTCGTCAAAAATCCTCTGTCTGACTTTGTTTCGATCAGTAGACCTAAGTCAAGTTTTTGGCTTTCAGACTCTTGTGTAAGTCATCAAGGACCTACCCTTCACGAAGTCCTTTGAGTAATATTTTTAAATCAAGGACCTACCCTTCACAAAGTCATTTGTGTAATAGTAAATCAATTCTTTAAATCTTTAAAAGGACCTACTCTTTACAAAGTCCTTTGAGTAATATTCTTCAAATCAAGGACCTACCCTTTACAAAGTCATTTGTGAGTAAGGGTTTTTAAATCAATGACCTACCCTTTACAAAGTCCTTTGTGAGTAATATTCTTTAAATCAAGGATCACCCTTTACAAAGTCCTTTGAGTACATTTTTTTAAAAATCAAGGACCTACCCTTTACAAAGTCCTTTGGGTAAAATTCTTTAAATCAAGGACCTACCCTTCACAAAGTCCTTTGAGCAATATTCTTTAAATCAGGACCTACCCTTTACAAAGTCCTTTGAGTAAAATTCTTTAAATCAAGGACCTACCCTTTACAAAGTCCTTTGAGTAATATTCCTTAAATCAAGGACCTACCTCTTTACAAATTCCTTTGAGGACCCCACTCTTTACAAAGTCCTTTGAGTAATCTTAAAAGGACCTACCCTTTACAAAGTCCTTTGGTAATATTCTTTAAGGGGCACCTTTGACCAGTCCACTATCATCTTTTTTTCTCCTACACGATCGGTTGCATTCCTGCCCACCCCGCACAAGCGCGCGCACGCACTCACGCACGTATGCACTTTCACGGCACACACACATGCACGCGCGCGCACACACACACACACACACACACACACACACCCACCACACACACACACACTTTTCTTTGTTCCCACCCCCCTCTCCACTCCCCCTTCGTCGCGTTCTCTTTTTGTATTCCTAGATTTTATAGAACAGGGAGTACTTACAATGGGAACGGAGAAATGCTCTCTCTCATCCTCTCTCATCCTCTCTCTCTCTCCTCTTCTCGATCTCTCTCTCTCTCTGTGTGTGTGTGTGTGTGTGTGTGTGTGTGTCCGTCCGTCCGTCCGTCGTCCGTGGTCAAAATATGGTGTTGTCACTCGCTCCAGACAAAACTACCGAGCCGATCTTTCTGAAAAATGTGCCATGTTGTGATTCTTCTTTGTGCTGGGGTTTGATATAGCTTCGGTTCATACCGCGCTCTTATAGTTTTATTTAACGTCTTTTCATCACAAGATGATCTTAGACCTTTAAACTGCAATATACATTCCATTGTACTATCAGCACCTTCCCCCACCCCCACCCCAGAAAAAAAAACAAACAAAAAAAAAACCCCACTATTAACACACATATCTCAAATGTCTTTTTTCACAATAGTTTTGCAACTGGGGACTGAGCAATAACCAAAGCAATATATCAAAAAAGCAAGGGTTATTTACCACACTATCAACATTGTCAGAATATTTTATAAAAATATCTTCTCCTTATAAGCTGGGGGTTAGTATAGGGCATTCAAATAAAAGATGACGAATTGAGATATTCTCCTGACATATACACGCTATACCTCGTGAATATTTTTGTATTCCATGTATTTAACCGTAATTTATGAATAATCTGGCTAGATACCTTGGACATGATGGCAGAACGAATAATTTCTCATTAAGATGTTTCTTCCGCATATTCTTTTCCAATCGCTGGATCAATTCATCAGACTCTTGCCCTTTTTGTAAAGTTACAGAAGACGAACATCATTTTTTTGTTTGTATGTCCAGTATATCAGGAAATTAGAGAAAAGTATCTGACGAGAGTTTTTGGAAATTTAGACGGAAATACACATTTGTCACTATATCTCTGCAGAGCGAAAGCAGGTTTATTACACGTTCTGTTGCAATGTTTATGTATTATGCTTTAAAAAAAGAAGAAAAAATGCGAAATCCATTTTCACCTGTGTAATTTTTTTTTTCTGTACTAAAAGGGTAAAAATGGGGAAACTGCATAGAAAATACCTGAAAGGTCAATTCCCAGTTGGTTTAAATCCTACGCAGTTAGGAAATGATATATTTTGTTTTTGTAGATTCTTTTTTAGTTTTGGTCTGTGTGAGTTTTCTCTCATTTGTGTCTTTACATGCACACATGTAGCCCCTTTGCATACAGGCCGGTGATGCGCCTTGCCAGTCTAACTTTTTCAGTTCAGAGTTCAGAGTTTTCTCTCTCTCTTCTCTTTCTGTGCATGCATACGAGTAAAAGTGTGCAAGTGAGTACCAAGCGTGTTTTAATGATAGAGTAAGCTGTGATATACTAGTGATCTCTCTCTCTCTCTCTCTCTCCTCTCTCTCTCTCTCTCTCGTCTCTCTCTCTGTGTCTGCCTGTCTGTCTGTCTGTCTGTCTGTCAAAAGGGTCCTCTCTCTCTCTCTCTCGCGCAGCGCGCGCGCGCGCGTGTGTTGCGCGTGCGTGTGTGTGTGTTTTGTGTGTGTGTGGGTGTGTGTGTGTGTGTGTGGTGTGTGTGGTGTACTGTGTGTCTGTGTTGTTGCTGTTGTTGTTGTTGTTGCTGCGCTCTCTCTCGTCTCTCTCCTCTCTCATCTCTCTCTCACATCGTTCTCTCTCCCTCTCTGTGCATGCATACGAGTAACGAGTGTGCAAGTGAGTAGCCTAGCGTGTTTTAATGATAGAGTAAGCGTAACATCTAGTGGATCTCCTCTCCTCTCTCTCCCTCCTCGCCCCTCTCTCTCTCTCTCTCTGTGTGTGTGTCCATCTCTCCTCTCTCTCCCGTGTGTGTGTGTGTGTGTGTATGTGTGTGTGTGTGTTGTTATCCATCAGTTTATATACCGCTGTTGTTGGGTGTGTGGTTTCTGTTAATATGTGTGTGTGTGTGTGCGCGCGCGCGTGGTGTATGTGTGTGTGTGTTTTGTGTGTGTACGCTGTCTCTGATCGTCATCTTCTCTAGGCTCGGTCTCTCCCTGCTCTCTCAATGCTCTCTCTCTCTTTGACATTTTGCATTGGTGTGTGTATATGTGACATCAGTTTCAAATGATTTGAACGGGGCGAAAGAACAAGGTCAGGTAGGAAGCATTTCATTGTTTATAACTGACATCTGCATGTGTGGCATGCTAAAATCTTGCTTTACTAAAAGCATGGTGTGGCTGTGATAGAATCAGTTTCGGCATGCTTCACAAGCACGTAGAGCACGCAGATAAACAAGCAAAACATGCCTAGGCCGTGGTAGGGAACCACCGCAGTGTTCCCAGTGAAGCTGACCAGACCCGACACTGTTTATTCAGGCAAAGTACCGGCTGTCAGGTAGAAGTCCCGCGACTAATTTTCTGTCAGTTTAAAAGGAAAGATATGCATGTCCAATATGCTTGAGGTTGAGCGTGATAGCTTCAGGGAACGCATGCTCTCCACTGAGTGTGTGTTCGTTGTAGGGTTTGACGCAGCGCGGTCCAATGCGTGTGACGTAGTGTAGTGTCCCCGCTTGCCAGAGCCTGCACGCTGAGCGGCCAGTGATGTATCCACCTAGTCATTTTAGTAAAATATAAGTTTTGGGGACTTTTACACCCAGATTTTCTATGTGTTTTTGCATTTCGAATGCGAGTTGGTACGTGGTACACTGGCAGCAACCGCGAACACTACAAATTGGCGACGAGGGAAAACTAAGTAACTTCAGTCGGAACTTCAAACCTGAAAATATGGCGAACGTAGGTCACGTGACGGCGCCAGAACCGTTTGACCCTAAGGGAGACCCATCGCAAGTATCTTGTCCGATTGCAGCATTGTAAACGCAAGGGTTTGACTACTACTTAGTAGCAAGAGGAGACCTCGCAGATGAACAGAAGCGTGCACTGTTTCTGCATTGTGCAGGGCGTGGAAGGGCAGGACATTTTCGACACGTTGCCTGACGTGGGAACGACGTTACAGAGAAGCTAGTACGAAACTGGATGACTGATTTCAAGCAAAGCCTTGAATAGAGTGTGTGAGAGACATGTGTTTCGACAGATGTGTTCTCAACAAGGTGAAACGATGATGCAGTTTTGCAACAAGCCTCAAGCAGCCAGCAGCAAAACATTTGATTCTGGCGACAGACTGGAGGAAAATGTGCGCATCAAATGATTGACAAGTGCAGTGACAGACGGCTGAAGGCAAAATTTGTCGAGCGAAGGGGTTTTGACTCTGCCCCAGGCTGTAGACTTGGCCAGAGCGCACGAGAGTGCACTAGAGCAAGTGAAAGTCATGGATCCAGGACGGTGTGCTCCCAAAAGCAGTGATTTAGTATGTAGAGTGAAACTACAACAACACTCACAAAAGCACATTCACACACACAAAATCCAAAGTCACCCTAGTACTAGTAGTACGCGATCTTGTGAAAAAGAAGTGCTGCAGATGTGGGAAAGAAGGACACTTTGCAAAAGATCCAGCATGCCCAGCCAAAGGACAAGTGTGCAAAAAGTGTAACAAGAAGGGATATTTTGACAGTGTGTTGTAGATCACAGGTTAAATTTATTCATAAAAAAAACAGTGATGAAGGTGAAAGTGAACTGTATGTTGATGCACAAGACAAGTTTTGCATTTTTCGTGTCATGCCATGTTGATGATGATCATGATGGGAATGTTGATGCTCATAATCATAACGATGATGTGCATGTTGTTGGTACTCACGATGATCATGATGCGTATTATGATGCAGAGGATGATGATGCAGATGATGATGATGATGTACTTTCATGTGCAAGATGCTGATGCATACCATGCACAAACTGATGTTGACAATACTGATGTACAGTTGAATGAGAATGATTTTGCATTCAGTATTTCACACAGTGCACACCCTGAGTTTGTGAATCTGAGTGTTGGTGTTGTCCCTTTGTCAGCTCTAATTGACTCAGGGGCAAGTATCAACATTCTTGATCAGGAAACTGGGAAATGTTGAAGAAGAAGAAAGTCAAGTGCACATCACAGAAAACACAAGGTAGAAAACTGTATGCCTACGGTCATGACAAACCACTTTCTGTACTTGGTACATTCCAAGCTGAGACGCTTGTGGCTGGATATGAAGAAAACAAACATAGATGACCGTTCGTTGTTATAAGTGAAAAAGGTGTTCACTACTTGGAAAGGAAAGTGCAGAAAACCTCAACGTGCTAAGAGTAGGGCTACCAAACGATGTAAATGCTTGTTCTGTGACTGCAAAGCCAGAAAACAAAGCTGAATATGCAGGCTTGTACAAAGGGCTAGGGAAAGTGAAAAACAAACAGAGATCAAATTACATGTGAAGACAGATGTTAAACCTGTCATTCAGAAAGCAAGACCCTTCCGTTCAGTCTGAGGCAGAAAGTTGAAAACAAAATGGCAGAGCTGGAAGCATTAGACATAATTGAACGTGCCGATGGTCCAACTTCTTTCGTGAGTCCGGTCGTGTTGTTCCAAAACCAAACGGTGACGTAAGGCTCTGCACAGACATGCGACAAGCAACTGACACTATACAGAGAGAACGTGTTCCCAGGCCCACAGTGGAAGAAACGCTGACAGAAATGAATGGGGGCCAAAGTGTTTTCAAAAACTAGACCTGAACATGGGCTTTCACACCAACTGAACTTGACGAAGGTTCTCGCCCAATTACAACTTTCGATACACATGTAGGGTTGTTCAGGTACAAAAGACTATGTTTGGAGTTAGCTCAGCACCTGAAATCTAACCAATACACCATTCAGCAGGTACTGCAGGATTGCCCTGGTAGTAAGAACATGACATGACATGACATTATCATCCCTTCTGACTGTGTTGAAGAACATGACAGAAGACTGGAAGAAGTGCTGACAACACTGAAAGAAAATGGACTGACGATGACCAAAGACAAGTGGATGTGCAGAATGGATGAACTACAGTTCATGGGGTTTCTCTTGTCTGAAAAAGGGATAGGACCGTCGTCTGAAAAGGTCAAAGCAGCGAAAACCGCAGAGAGGCCAAATCAGCATCTGAGGTCAGAAGTTTTCTTGGTCTTGTCAATTTCAACGCGCGGTTCATTCCAAACCTCGCGACGAAAATCAGACCCTCTGAGAAAACTGACAAGAAAGAAAAGATAACCCATTTGAGAGGGGGCAAGATCGGGATTTAAGACATGACTTGGCAAAAGCAACTGAACTAGCATATTGCGATCCACAGGCACCAACAAGATTTGTTGCTGATGCAAGTCGAGTTGGCTTAGGTGCAGTCTTGATCCAGACCACAGAATGGAGTAGATAAACCAATCGACTATGTAAGCTGCAGCCTCACTGATGTGAGCGAAGATATTCACAAACTGAAAAAGAAGCGTTGGCATTGCTCTGGTCTTGCGAAAGATTTCACCAATACATTTTTGGCATAGATTTCATTCTTGAAACAGACCACAAGCCGCTCGATTCATCTACTCAAAGAGATCAAACCATCACTGCGAATCGAGCGTTGGGTATTGAGATTACAAAGCTATCACTTCATAGTGAGATACAGACCGGGAACTCAAAACATAGCAGACTCACTTTCACGCTTGTGAAACCAAAAAGAGCAAATAAGGCACAGAGGGAAGAAGTAGAAGATTACATCTACTTGGTGGCCAAAGAAGCTGTCCCAAATGCAATCACCCTCCCACTTGAAATTGAAGAAGTAGCTGCAGTTTGATAGCAGATAATGGCCCACAGTTTGTTTCAGATGATTTTCACAGTTCTTGAAGGACGGGGCATCGAACATCATCACACAACTCCGTTGTGGCCACAAGCCAATTGTGAAGTTTGAGCGACAGCATAGAACAATCATGAAACCCATTAGGACAGCGCAGGCAGAAAAGAAAGAGGAAAGAGCACTAAACACATTTCTGTTGGCATACCGTAGCACACACCACACCAAACAACCGGTGTTATTAGCCCAGCAGAGTTACTTTTCAGGAGGAAACTGCGAACAAAACTACCAGAAGTTGGCAAAGAACGAAAGTTGAACTAGATGAAGCTGCCCGCGACAGAGACTGTCTGAAGAAAGAGCTAGGAAAGCGATGCACAGACTCGTAAAGACATGCAAAAGAAAGCAACATCACAGTTGGAGATGAGTCTTCTTGCAACAAAGGAAGCCAGACAAATTCTCACCTCGATTCGAGCCAGAACCTTATAAAGCTGTTGAGAAAACAGGGTCACAGGTCACAGGTCAGTCAAAGACAGGCGCACAGTATAAGCGCAATGTGTCCCACACTAAACCGTACATCCGCAGAGATGATACAATAATCACACAAAACCAAACAGTTGACGCACCAGACACTCAAAGCCAAATGACTGCTGCTAGTGACAGACAGTAAAGACCCTCAAAAGACCCAATTTCAGGAAGGCTATCAGACGTTACAGAAATCAGAAAGTCTGACAGGTCAGAAAACCACCCAGCAGATTTGAAGATTTCATTGTTGGAATTGTTCAGGGTCTAACTACAAAGAGTTGAAGCCTGTCACAAAACGAATATGTACAAAAAAAAGAGAATGACAAAAGAAGGTTTATTTGCAATTGTAACAATGCATTGGAAATATAGCAGTTTTTAGTAGTGATGCATATCTCATCTTTTTATTTGACGTTTGATTTATGTGTATGCAATAGATAGAAGAAAAGTTATTTCATCAATCATTGTTATGAGAATGATGCTTGCTTTATTTGTTATTATATGTGTTATGATATAATATTTGACAATAGTGAGTTGAGGTAGTGGAAAAAAATGTAGAAATGATAAGATTGTCAACGACAGCTTGGTTGTTGTTTCATACCTGTATTCTGAAACATAGAGTTGTTGGAACGATTTGTATTGAGGTAATTCACATGAACATGATTTCTTCATACATGTGTTCTTTAACTAGAAAAAAATGTTCTACTTTAAGAATCTGGAGTTGAGTTAATTAAAAGAAAATAATTGGAATTTTGTGGTTTAAAGTTAAATGGTTAAACGATTTCAATAATAGTGGGATAGTTGTAAGTTTCAATGTGAATTTTATTCTGAAGGAAGAAAGGGAATGTAGTGTTGACGAGCGCGCATGCGTGTGACGTAGTGCAGTGTCGGTGCCAGAGCCTGCATGATGACAGCGGCCAAATATGTATCCACCTAGTCAATTTAGCAAATGTATTGTTTTCAAAAATGAGCGACTGATGCGGAGAACGAAGCAAACTTCACAGCACACCACATGGACATCAGATCATCAGTCTCTCTTCGTTCTTTCTTTGCACTGTCCTAAAATGTTAAATGTGATTTTTTTTTCTTTTTTTTTTTTTTTGCTTGAGGAAAAGACCCAAGAGATCAAAATGCATCGTGTCTTGTCCTATGCTTTGTTTGTCAATGTCTTTGGCGGCAACTAATCCCCACTCTTTCTATTTTTTTTTTTTTTAAGTAAGATATAAGTTTTTTGGACTTTTACACCCCAGTGTGTGGTTTTGCATTTCGAATGCGAGTTGGTACGGTGGTACACTGGCAGCACCGCAAACACTACATTCGTAAGTCTGTTTCAATTGTTTTTTTTAATTGACCAATCGTTGTGGTGCTTGTCAGCAATGCGTTTGAAAGAGACCCATTCATGTTTGGTGTCGTTCTGTCAGTCAGAGACCCCACAATACAGTGACATCAATCGACCGCAGTTCGTTGCATTCTGGCGCAAAGTATTAATGAAGAAACATAGCATCCTGTTTTTAACACACTATCAGCCAGACAGCTAGTATCACATTACGCGTAGGGAGGAAAAGCTTGTGGCAGGTAAGCGCGAGGAAGCTGGTAGCTGTCAGCAGAAGTGCGCTGTTTAAACAAACCGCGGCCGTTTCATCCCTTCCCCTCCTGCGACCGATAGGCGGTCAGGGGTTATTGCCCTTGTCTTCAACTAAAGATTCCTCTGCAGACAAATGTGCTCTCTCTCTCTCTCTCTCCTCTCTCTCTCTCTCGCTCTCCTCTGCTCTCTCTCTCTTAGAATAGTAAACGGCAAGTTCAGAAATGGCTAACTAAGCGAATAATTTTACCTTTACAAAATACAGAATCCTTATCATCGTCATTGGTCTTCCCCCACCCCTCCCCTCTCTCTGCTGCCTCCCTCTATCAACTATATTTATAAGTCATATCTTTGTGACAGTAATGGTATCAAAAATGGCAGGAACGACTACAATCTTCGTAACTACAGTTATGCCCCTAAATTCAGTGTATTATGGAGCTAGATCCAAACAGCCGCTTGTAGTGTTTCAGTGAAATGCGGGATCTGTTTTCCACCAACCTTATCTTTGAAAGTCATGTTCTGGAGAAAGGCTATGGTGTTTTAGCGCTCCAGTCATTGAATGTGGAAAAGAAAAGCTTCCCCAATCTTAAGAATTATTACTATCCACCTCTTTACTGTATCAGTGAGGTAAATAAAAGGTGCAAACTGCTATCTATGTTAGACTTGACCTTGAGTTTTACAAATATTAGCCCACTTCCAGTACCCATAGATAAACAAGATGTGTTTGCTACAGGTGCTGTCATCAAAGTAAATAAAAAAAATCAGTTATAATGTTTTGTCTGTGTACTGTCCTAATGGTCCCAAAGACGAGGTACAAGAGATTGGTTAAAACATACTGATTTTACAAAGAGGAAGTGGATTGTTAGGGCGACTTTAATGCTCAAGCGCCCTTTTGTGACGCAAGTTGTAACAAGTGACATCAAATACATTTTGTTGAAAATATTGTTGATTGGAATGCAGTTTTATTAAACGACGGTAGAATGACGAGAATTCCTGATGTAGTTACTCACAAGTCGAGTGCAATAGATCTATCGCTTGTTTCCCCAAACATAGCAGTTAACTATAACTGGTCCACAGTGGAAGACTGTTTTAGGGAGTGGTCATCTTCCCATCACAATACTTTTTAATGAAAATGTGTTTTGATGAACCGTCTACCACTGAATGCAAAATTCCAAAATTTAACTATGAATTGGCCGACTGGGAAGCCTTTCAAGCTTTTCTTCTGTCGCAAAATACATCATCAATTGAGGATGACGATCTAGATATATTTTATGCTAATTTCTCAAAAGTAGTATTATTAGCAAAGCTGAAAAGACTATCCCCAAACATAAACACAAAAGATTGGAAAATATGTAGGCAAACGTATGGTGGACAGAAGAATGACTCGCTGTAAAGTCAAAGCGGAAAAAGTTACAAAACATGGATAAGAAATAACTCAGAAGAAAACTTTAAAATCATGAAACAAGCAAACAATGAATGTACTAAAATTAATGCTCAGCAAGAAAAGAAAGTACTGGGTTGAGTTTTGCGAAGCCGAAGTATCGGAATCAAAGATTTATTTAAAAAGTAAACAAGTAGGGTACATTTACTCCCATCAAGAAAAGCCTAACCAGAGTAACTTTTTATTCAAGACTGACACACAGCCTTTAAAACTCGAATAAAGTAAGACAAATACAAAGACGAACAATCTAATAGGAGGGGGGGGGGGTAAGGTGGGGGGGAAGACGGTTGGGGGGGGGGTGGGGGGGGGGGGGGGGGGGGGGGGGGGTGGGGGGGGTGTGGGGGGGGGGGGGGGGGTGGGGGGGGTGGGGGGGGGGCGGTTGGGGGGGGGGGGTGGGTGGGAACAAGCGCAGGCCAACAACTCAACTGTTCTTCATAGTAAAGTAAATTTGGACTTAAAGGAGGGGGGGGTGGGGCCGGGGGGCGGGGGGGGGGGATTTGGACTGGTGGGGGGGTGGGGGGGGGGGGGGGTGGGGGGGGGGGGGGTGGGGGGGTGCTGGTGGGGGGGGGGGGGGGGGGGGTGCGAGTGAAGATGGAGAACTGGGAACATGAAATTAAGAAAATGTGTTACCCTATAAAGGCTACAAACATATTTCCTTCTGCTTTGGATAAAGTTGAAGTTTTATATCTGGTTTATTTTCAGCTTGTAGTCAGTCTAAAAATCTTCAGTCAGAAGCCGTCGTCACAGAAACAATGAGAACAAAAAGATGATTACATGGCTCCTCCACAAGAAAACGAACATTTCCATAACTCACCTGTATTGTTGTCAGAACTAACAGAAGCACTAGATTCTATCCCTTCACATGATTCACAGCTGTTGGCCCTTGATGGCGTGTCCTATCAACTCATCAGACACTTACCTTCTTCGTGGAAAGTATTACTGCATTCATTATTCCAAAAATGTTGGATGAATGGCACTATTCCAAGAATCTGGAAAAGTTCGGTAGTAGTCCCAGTACTCAAGGAAGGTAAACCGAGAACATCTTCACATAATTACAGACCCATAGCTCTCACATCTCATGCTGGTAAACTTTTAGATTAGAAAAAAAATGTTCGAAAACGACTGTTATATTTCTGTAAAAAAAAAAAAGAGGTGCAATTCATGTTCAGCAAGAGGGCTTTCCAAAAGGTCGTGTACCACCAACCATTTAGTAAAACTGACCAGTCACATAAAAAACAATTCTCCCGCAGCAAAAAAGTACTTTGCCTACATTTGTTTTTATGTAAAAAAAAAAAAAAAAAAAGCCTATGACTGCGTATGGCAGGCAAGGTTACTTTTTACGTACAGCTGAAACTGTGAAGTTCTCTTGAAATCTTCTCCAGGGACGTGTCTTTTCTAGACGGTCCAGCATTCCAGACATGAAAGGTTTTGCACTGTGGTTTCGGCTGGTGTGCAAGTGGTTGTATTTTACATGCTGCTGTCCAGATATCTACTGTGGTGGGGTACATCCAAAATTAACTTTCATCTGGAAGAAAGACGTTGTGTGTTTCAAGATTTGTCTAAGTGGGAAGAACACAAGCCGAATCGCTTCTACGTTTGCACGCAGTGATGACTGGTGTGTGCTTCCCGCCATTTGTCACATCAGCTGGACGATGCAGTTCTCGCCTAACACCGGGAATAAGAACATCAGTCACGTCTCTGGTCTTTACGTATGTATGTATATACTCACGTGCGTGCATGCATGCGTTGCGTGTGTGTATATTTTCTCTGTGTGTGTGTTGTGTGTGTGTGTGTGTGTGTGTGTGTATGTATGTGTGTGTGCCTGTGCGTGTGTGTGTGTGTGTGTGTGTGTGTGTGTGTGTGTGGTGTGTGTGTGTGGTGCGTGTGTGTGTGTGTGTGTGTGTGTGTGGTGTGTGTGTGTGCGTGTGTGTGTGTGTGTGTGTGTGTGTGTGTGTGTGCCTGTGCGTCTGTGTGTGGGTCGTGTGCGTGTGTGTGTGTGTGTGTGTGTGTGTGACTATAAGGAATAGTTCCTCTGTTGGCCACTGCAGTGGTGAAAGGGTGCACACTTTCCACCGTTTTTGATCGATTTCCCCCAGTGGCCTACGGTCTCTCTGGCGATACACGCTTCGCCGCGCGCAACTTTCGTATTCTTCATTCCCTGTTTTGTGCGTCAGTTCTGCTTACAACGTCGTAAACACTCCATAGAAGGATGTTCGAACATTTTGATCTCATTCGCCGATTAAAATTACGCCTTCAAACCTTAAGCAATGTCGTTTCTCTTGACACTGTGATGAATGAGTGACGAAATGTTCATCATCTTCATCATCATCATTACTATTATCGCTGTTTGTTGTTTTTGTTATTGTTGGTAGTAGTGATAATGATGTTGACATTGTTTTAGTGATTGGATTGAGTGAAAAAATGTTTATAATTATTATTATTATCATTATTAATGTTACTATTATTATCGTTATTATTATTACTGTTACTGTAGTTGTTGTGGTTGTCATTGTGGTTATCGACATAATCATCATCATCATCATCATCATCATCATCATGAGTAGTAGTAGTTAGTAGTAGTAGTAGTAGTAGTAGTAGTAGCAGTAGTAGTGATGGGGGTGATGATGGTGGTGTGGTGATGATATTGAGACTACTTAATAGCGTCAACCCTGTTTTAGAGACTAAGTCATCAGAGCTTTTCAACCTAGCTCTTCTGTACACAGATAGCGTCTGGTTCAGACAGGGGAGACAACTGTCTGTGACAAACTACGTCACTGAACCACAGAACATTTGCTTCCCATGCCCTTGTGCCGCCTGAAAATGATGTTCAGTTTTTTTTTTCAAACGTTTTTAAATGTGAGAAAGGCAATGGGCCCTGATAATATCTGTGGAAATTGTTGAAGGTGTGTGCTTCTCAGCTCTCCTATGTTTACAGTCGTTTGTTTACCTGGTCACTTAGAGAATGTATAATTGTTTAAATGATTACCGACCAGTTGCCCTCACATCTGTTGCAATGAAATGTCTTGAAAGAATTGTCCTCGGTTATGTTTTAAAAGATACTACACAGTACCAAGACCCGTTTCAGTTCGCATACCAACAGAACAGATCAACAGATGATGCCACACTCACACTTCTCCATCATGCTTTTTCACACCTCGAAAAACCTGCCTCCTTTGTACGCATTCTCTTTATTGATTTCTCATCAGCATTCAACACCATACAACCACATCTGATGGCAAAGAAACTCATTAACATAAATGTGGGTAACAAGCTCATTCTTTGGATAATTGATTTTCTTACACAGAGGACACAGTCTGTTCGATATCAAAGTGTTGTTTCGTCTTCCAGAGTCATTTCAACTGGCGCACCCAGGGTACTGTTTTATCACCAGTGCTTTTTACTCTGTACACAAATGATTGTTCAGGAAGTGATTCAACTTTGTACATTAAATATTCAGATGACTCAGCACTTGTGGATCTTTCCAACTCTGATTCTGTTTACTTCAAGGAGGTTCAAAGATTTGTTGACTGGTGCGATCATAACTATCTTGATCTGAATGTAACAAAAACGAAAGAAATGTTGATTGATTTTAGAAAGAATCCAAAAGCTGTACCACCACTTTTTATCAAAGGGTGCTGAAGTAGAACGTGTTGAATCATACAAATATTTAGGAACTTTTATAGATAATAAGCTGAATTTTAAATCCCATGTTGAGTATGTCCACAAAAAAATGTCAAACCAGATTATATTGTCTTCGCAAGCTGCGATCATTTCATGTGAATACTGACATTCTTCGGACATTTTATTCATGCTTCTTGGAATCTGTTCTAACTTTCTCATTTATGTGTGTTGGTATGGTGGGTTGACTGTGAAGAGCAGAAATGTGCTTGAGAAAGTGGTGAACGTGGGAGGAAAAATCGTTGGGTGAGAGACAAAAAAGTCTGAGTGAGCTATACAGGTGCCGTGTTGTTTGTAAAGCGAAGAAGATTACGGTGTGACCAGACCCACGTTCTTGCAAATCAGTATGACCTTCTTCAGTCAGGACGAAGATATCGATCGGTTAAATGCAGAAGTGTCAGATTTAAAACAAGTTTTATTCCCCTGTCCATTGATTTCATGAACCGAGAAGATGTTTAATTGAAATCCAAATTCCTCTATATGAATGTATGTCATATGTGAGAAAATGGGTAATGTGGCTAAATTATTGTTTATTTGCTGTGAATGTGTGTGACCACAAATTAATTTCAAAGAGAAATAATGCAAGAACAAATTGCATTTTATAAACAGTTATATGCCCAGAATACAGAAGCGTCGAATGTAGAAGAAGCTACCATTTTTTTTTTTTTTTTTTTTTTTGAAAATGCAGAAATAAGACAGTTAGAAGAAAATGACGCAGTAACATGTGAAGGCACAGTGGCATTAGAAGAGACGACATCTGCTCTCAAGAAGATGAAACATGGCTCTGCTCCAGGAAGCGATGGCTTAACAACCGAGTTTTACAGTTTTTTTTTTGGTCAAAATTAGGCAATGTTGTCACTAACTCCTTTATTGAATCCTTTAACAGTGGAAGTCTCTCATTTACACAACGGCAAGGCATTATAACTCTTTTTCACAAAGGTAAAGACTTAGTTAGAGATAAACTTAACAACTGGAGACCCATCACTCTTACAAATTCCGATTATAAAATTTTGGCAAAAGTACTCTCGGAAAGGCTAGGTAAAGTCATCCATAACTTAGTTAACGAAGATCAAGTTGGATACATAAAGGGAAGAAAAATAGCAACAGTGTTAAGAACCATCGATGATGTCATCAACTATTTAAATAAAACCGGAAAGGCAGGGTATTTATTAGCTATAGATTATGAAAGAGCCTTTGACTTTATATCAAAAAAATATCTTTTACATGTATTTCAAGGTTTTGGGGATTTGGGACCGATTTCCAAAGATGGGTACACGTTTTAACAATGGTAACCAAAGCTGTATCAATCATGGAGGCTGGTTGTCTGAGCCATTTAATGTAACTTGTGGAATAAGGCAAGGCTGACCCTTTTTCTCCTTTAGCGTTTGTTTTAGCTGTAGAGCTCTTGGCTGCAAAGATTAGCAAAAGTGAAGTAACAGGTACCAAGTGCCAACAAGGCACCATGCAAATGAGCAGTATATTAAGATAAAACAACTCGCTGATGATACCACCCTATTCTTAGATAACAAAAATGACATGATTGAATCTTGAATATTCTGAAAGCATTCGAAAAGTTCTCTGGTCTTAAGTTAAATATGAAATAAAACCAAAGCTATCAGAATGGGCAGGAGAAAAAATGAAAACAATCTGCCTTCTCTATAGTTGAAAAGAATAAAATACTTGGAATTTATTTTGAAAAAGAAAAAATGGCCAAAAACATTGAAGAAAACTGAAAAGGCAGAGTTGAAACCATAGAAAAATTAATAAAGACCTGGAGCAAATGAGACATCAGCATTCATGGCAAAATTACAGTTATTAAATTAAATCTTTTTGGTTAGTCAACTAGTCTTTGTAATGCAGTCAATTGGTATTCCATATGAATATGCAGAAGATAAAATACGATGTTATATAAATTATATGGCAAAAGAAACACAGTAATCGGAAAGCATTCGAAAAAGTGAAAAGGAAAGTAATGGAAGCAGACTATAACTCAGGAGGTTTGAAAAATGGTTAACGTTATGGAACTGCAAAACTGTATGTGTTTGCAATGGGCAGGGAAATTGTTTTCTGCGACAGACGAAAATTGGAGTAAGATTCCGAAGTGGCACTTACACTTAAACAAAATAATTAGTAATGATAACATATTTAAGCTTAACTGTAATGCAACGCAGTTGCAGCAATGAACGAATAGACAATGAATTTTGGAGAAATGTAGTTACCATTTATTTGAATAATAAGAGGAAAACCAAGATAGAAGAAATAACACCAAGTAACTTTTTAGATCAAATGTTATTTTATAATGACTTGATAAAATACAAAGGCAATATATATATTTTCAAGAATGGAAAGAAAAGGGAATACAGTTTGTCAGAGACATTGTGCACGTTACTGAAAATAGACTGCTTAATCTCAATGAAGTGGAGACAGTTTTAGGAGATCGTAAATGCAAATACAATTTTTGAATACAATGCACTGCGAAACGCTCTCCCATCAACATGGCTGGAGTGGATTTATGAAAACAATATTACTCTTGACAATGTTTACTCTGCTGACTGCGAAGCCCATCTATTTAACACAAAAACCCAAAAGAGATAAAAACAAAGTTGTGGAGCAAAGGAATTTGAGTAACGTTACTGCAAACAGCAAGGACTTTTGGCGTAGAAAAACTCGACTTTGAAGTAGACGAACACATATGGCTAACACCAAGAACATCTACAAAAGAGGGTTAGGCTGTATGAACTACAATGGAAAATAAACCACAACATTTACCCGACTAATATTCTTTTTGCAAAAAAAGGTATCAGAAACTAACAAGTGTGATAACTGTACAGATGAAATTGATTTTATTGAACATTTCTTTTTCTACTGTCCTCCAGTGAACACATTTTGGAAAAATATAGAAATATTGATTTCATCGAGAATCGATACATCTCTAAAACTCTGTTAACTGACGTTCTCTTTGGAGTCCACAGAGACGATAGGTAAACAGGTAACAAAGTCGATTACCCATATTATATATAGTGGGGAAAATGTCATTAGCATTGCACGTAAAACTAAAAAAAATTGATGGCATTACAAATGATTTTCGATCAACACATAGAACTGAGAAAGCGTTACATCGATTTATAAATTGCATAAGTAAAAAGTGACAGAGTTCAGAAACCTGCGTTTGTACAACATCAGAAGAACCTAGAGATGTAATTCTCCCGAAAGAAAAAAGAATAAAAAGAACCACTAGGTAACCATCAGCATGCGTTCAGGCACTGGTTTAGTGTTTATCCCGTTTGTTTTGCCTATTAGTCCTGTTTGTACATGTATAAACTTGCTCTTAATAAACACAGGTCCTTTGCTCATATCTAGTCATTCCTAGAGCTGTATGGCTGACCACCATTGTATACATGTATACACAACGCACACTCACGCATGCACGCAAGCACACACATGCTCTAGCACGCCCAAGCTCACACACACACACACACACACACACACACACACACACACACACACACACACACACACACAAGTACGCGCGCTGCACACGCACACGCACACGCACACGCACGTGCACGTGCACACACACACACACACACACACACACACACACACACACACACACACACACACACACACTTATTATCTCGCTTCTTGGCTCTCCTCATGTCTCCCTTGTAGACCCCCTTTACGCTATAAGGGTAGCATATTTGGGGAATAGCCAATTTCCGAGATCTTAGGTGACCCATGACTTTGTCTCCTGTGCATGTTTGCCATCTCTCCTAGGGTCGTCCTTGCAGCCCTTTTCGCCTGTATTCTTCAAGGATGATTACGGGAGTGTTTACAGGGTCGGGAGTCACAGCGACGGGGGCTGAAAACTTGATGTCTTTTCTTATAATCCCTGCCACATTCCTCATCCGCCAGTCTTCTGAACGCTTGATGTGCATTTCTGAAGCGTCTATTAGCATTTCTTCGTCTTTTGTCTGTCTGTCTGTCTGTCTGTCTGTCTGGTCTCTCTCTCTCTCTCTCTCTCTCTCTCTCTCTCTCTCTCTCTCTCTCTCTCTCTCTCTGGCAAAACTGAAAGAAAGAAAATAATGCAGTTTTTGTTTTTGTTTTTGTTTTGTTTTGTTTCATGTATGTTCTGTCTATTTTACCTAAGCAGCACATTATCAGAGTGAAAGTGTCAATACACCACACTTGAGAACATCAACAAACCCAGACACTTTGTATCAGACGCCAATACACTTAAATCAGCAAAAATATGTCCATTTGAGAGAGAACATACAGACATTGCATGGTGTGTAAGAGACTGGTTGGAGAAGAGAACATACAGACATTGCATGGTGTGTAAGAGACTGGTTGGAGAAGAGATACATACAGACATTGCATGGTGTGTAAGAGACTGGTTGGAGAAGAGAACATACAGACATTGCATGGTGTGTAAGAGACTGGTTGGAGAGAACATACAGACATTGCATGGTGTGTAAGAGACTGGTTTGGAGAGAAAGAACATACAGACATTGCATGGTGTGTAAGAGACTGGTTGGAGAGAACATACAGACATTGCATGGTGTGTAAGAGACTGGTTGGAGAGAGAACATACAGACATTGCATGGTGTGTAAGAGACTGGTTGGAGAAGAGAACATACAGACATTGCATGGTGTGTAAGAGACTGGTTGGAGAAGAGAACATACAGACATTGCATGGTGTGTAAGAGACTGGTAGGAGAGAACATACAGACATTGCATGGTGTGTAAGAGACTGGTTGGACAGACATTGCATGGTGTGTAAGAGACTGGTTGGACAGACATTGCATGGTGTGTAAGAGACTGGTTGGACAGACATTGCATGGTGTGTAAGAGACTGGTTTGGACAGACATTGCATGGTGTGTAAGAGACTGGTTGGACAGACATTGCATGGTGTGTAAGAGACTGGTTGGACAGACATTGCATGGTGTGTAAGAGACTGGTTGGAGAGAGAGAGAAGGAGAAAAACAAAAAAGGAAAAAAAGAAAAAAAATTAGTAGTGGAAATTGGTTTAGATTTTTTTTCGGTTTTAGTTTATTTTGGCAGGCAGATGAAGAGGACAATGTGAAGCACCAAAAAATAAAGAGGCGGATTTCGGCTGTAGGAAAAAAAAAAAAAAAGTACCGCTTTAGGTGCTCCATTGATCCGATAACTGATGCCACCAAAAACAAAAAAACAAAAAACAAAAAACAACAACAAAAAAAAACTAGTACTAACACGCAAACACACCCACATACACAAATACATACATACCTACATACATACATACATACATACATACATACACGTTTTAAACAGGGAATTACTGGTGTTTTTATACCTGCATTTCTGCATTTTACCTTCTGCAAGGACTTCAAAAGTGTTTTTTTGTTTGTTAATTTGTTTTGTTTTGGTTTTGGTTTTGGTGATATTTTACGAGCCTAGAACTCTAAGAGAGCATCTGTGTGTGTGGTGTGTGTGTGTGTGTGTGTGTGTGTGTGTGTGTGTGTGTGTGTGTGTGTGTGTGTGTGTGTGTAGGTAGTAGTAGTAGTAGTAGTTACTTTAATTTAACGTCTCTTCACCCTCAAGTGACATTAGAAAAAAAAAAAAAAAAAGCATGTGAGAGA
>JADBJO010025730.1:0-23394 GCA_016801955.1 Conus betulinus
CATGCAATGGTTGTTGGTTAGTTGTTGTCACTGGCAACATTGTTTCATGTACCGGTTTGTTGGTTCACGGCGTCACACATTGTGTCATAGTGGTGTGTTGGTTAGTTGTATCACTGTCACACCGTGGTCATGATGGGTTTGTTTGGTTCGTTGTTGGCGAGGTCACAATACGTTGTCATTGGTGGTGTTGGTTCTCACGGTCCACATTGTGTCATGATGTGTTGTTGGTTAGTTGTTTTGTCGCTGGTCACATATCGTGTCATGGTTAGGTTGTTTTCTCACTGTCCACCTGTTCAGATGGTTGTCGGTTATTGTTGGTCGCTTGTCACAATCGTGGCTGATGGTTTTGGTAAGTTGTAGTCACTGTCACAACATTGTGTCATGATTGGTTTGGTAGTTTTTGTAGTCAGCTGTCACCCATTGTTCATGATGGGGGTGTTGTTAGTTTGTTTTCCTGTCACATATCGTGTCATGGTAGTTTGTTTGGTTCTCACTGTCCCACATTGGTCATATGGGTTTTGGTTAGTTGTTGTCGCTGTCACATATCTGTCCTAGTGTAGGTTTGTTTGGTTCCACTGGTCACACATTGTGTCCATGATGGGTTGTTGGTTAGTTGTCACTATCACACATTGTTTCCATGAAATGTGTTGGTTGGTTAGTTGTCGTCACTATCACACATTGGGGTATGATGGGTTGTTGGTTATTTGTTGCGCACTGGTCAACACATTTGTGTCATGATGGGTTGTCTGGTTTGTCACTGTCACACATTGTGTTATGATGGGTTGTTGGTATTGTTGTCCACTGTCACACATTGTGTCATGATGGTTTGTTTGGTTAGTTGTCGTCACTATCCACACATTGTTTTATGATGGGTTGTTGGTTAGTTGTCAATGTCACTCTGTCCACATTGTTGTTGTATGGTTGTTGTTCTACACAATTGTGTCTGATGTGTTGGTTAGTTCCTTGTCACCAACTTTTTGTCATGGTAGGTTGTTGTTGTTCACTGTCACCAATTGTGTCATGATGGGTTGTTGGTGTGTTGTCACGGTGTGTTAGCCACATTGTGTGTCATGATGGATTGTTGTTTGTCACTGTCACACTTTTGTGTCACGTGGGTTTTGTTTGTTTGTCCATTGTCCACCATGTGTCATGAACGGGTTGTTTGGTGTAGTTGTTGTCACTGTCGCCACCTTGTATCATGACGGGTTGTTGGTAAGTTGTCATCAGTGTTCAGTGTGTCACAGCATGTTGACATGACAATCGGGCACTGTCAGTGCCTAGCTGCCAAGCATGACTGACTTTTAGTCATTTTGTCCTCGTTTCAGTCTTCAGCAGGAATTTATTTCTTCTATTCAGTATTCGCGGTACTTTAGGAAAACAAGTTTTTTAAAATGCCTGTCACCACCTGTTCACTGTTCACTCACCCTTTCACCCACCAATTTCCT
The DNA here is from genome assembly GCA_016801955.1 of Conus betulinus. Classification (NCBI taxonomy): domain Eukaryota; kingdom Metazoa; phylum Mollusca; class Gastropoda; order Neogastropoda; family Conidae; genus Conus; species Conus betulinus. Next base: position 1,446 of record JADBJO010025730.1, read on the forward strand.
TTGTGCCTCTTCTCATAGCACCTAACTCTCGCTTACTGTTATTACTTTTTTTTCTTTCTAGGATTCGTTCTAGGATCTTTTTTCTTCTTCTCCTCTCTTTACGTATCAATGTCATATTATTACTATTATCGTTATCATTATCAGATCATTGGTGGTACTTATTACTATGCTCATTGTGTAATTATTACTGTAGTATTTGTCATTATCTTTAAATTGTGGTATGCTTCTCCCTTCCAGCCTCTTTTGCTCTTAAGGTGCAGGTCACACTCTACTCCCAGATTTATCTCTATTATTTTCAATGTTGTTTGTCCTGCTTGAAGAAGCCATAGGTCAAAGGTGCGGGTGCCTTGTGTTGGTTTTAAAGGGGAGTGGGGGGGTCGTAATTCCCCTGACTCTCTTTTCCTTCGTTTGGCGGCTCGTAATAAAATTTCCTTGCGGGTCTGCTGTATCAACTGGCGCTCCGGCTCGTAATAAATTGTTGCTGTTCTGCTGTAATCAACCTGGCGGCTCAGTAATAAAATTTTTTGCGGGTTCTGCTGTAGCACCTGGCGGCTCAGTAAATAAAATTTTTGCTGTCTGCTGTATCAGCCGCTAGAAGGACACGCGTTGTGTGGCAGGCGCCGTTATCCCAGGACATGAGACCATCCTGCGGGGGTGGTGCTGAAGAGGTTCTGACGTGCCGCACTTCTGATTGCCAAGTGGTGGCCTGTGGTCCTCTTCTCTCGGCAGCACCTTGCCCTTGCGGCAAAGAGGTCAGTGGGGTGGCATGTTCCAGTCGGCAAGCTCCGAGTTTCAGTTAATGGTTGTGAAGAATTTGAAGAGAGCTTTTTTTTCACATGGGGGTGCATGCGTCCTGGCAAGCTTGTGTTTTTCAGGTTTAAGTTTGTGAGGAATTTGAGTGAGTTTTACGGCATATATCTGTGTGCCTTGTTTCCACGTGGAAACAGTAAAAAGTCGTGAGTTGGAGGCAAGGTTCAGCATGAATTATACCTAATGACTAAAAGACGGTAAAAAAAAAAAAAAGTCCAGCAAGAGTGTCAGGTGAGGATGGGTACCCACTCAGAGTAATACTTTTGTTTCAAGTATAACAGTAAAAGACTGTGAATTTTTATGTCAACCTAGTGTTTGGTATGAATGTGTAAATAGAACAATTGTGCGTTGTTTCCCAGTATAACAGTTTAAAGACATCTTACAGTTTTTGTTTGATACATCCAAAAAAAAACACAGAAAGCATTTCTGAGAAGACAGTAATGTGGTGTTCAGTGCTTTGTGCATACCTAATGAATATATATGCTATATCAAATGCACAAGCTTTTTTGAAAGCATGGCACAACAAATTCTCCCCAGTGGGCCCATCAACAGGGGAACTGACTGCAACTTCGGACCATTCTCTTGTGTTGCCGTTTTAAGGTCTTTTGTGTTGTGCTGCCCTGAAGAAGACGTTCGTTAGAAAATTCCGAACGTCTGTTTCATATGGTGTGTCCAGTAATCGGTACTCTGAACCTTTGTTTTTGTGTGTGTGTTTACATGGCTGTGTTTTTTTTTTTTTTCAGCCTTTTTCCGCTTTGAAACCATTTTTAGATTCATGTTGTTTACTGTTTGAAGGCACAGAATTTTGCAATATGGTACCCGTACAAAAGCCATTTTAAAAGATGATCAACAAAAAAAACTGAATCACAGTGCAAGTTAGCACTAATTTATTGGACGGCTAATTGGAAGTGTTTTTTTTTTTTTTTTTTTCAACAAAGAAAGAAACAAAATATGAAGAAATTTTTACAGACCGTACTATTTGCAGCTTGAACTTTTCGCATGTTTTTAAGCAAAATGTACGAAACAGCCAGGTTCATTTTCTAAAGCATTAGATGAAATGGGATACTGTTTTAAGGCAAAATAAACGATGAAAAGAAAAATGTGCAGGTCCCGTGTCAACACCAGATCTGTGAATAAAATCTAGTAGTGGATATTTGTTTCGTGTTTAACTGTCTCCTTATGTATCACTGATATTTATGACTGATCAGTGGAGTCACTGGCTGTGTATTGGGATGAGTCTGTGCATCTGTATTGACTACCACATGTTGGCCACCCAAAGTCCACCATCTCCAAATTTATTTCAATTTCAGTTGTGTTAGTGGAGTGTGAACTTGTGTCTGAGTCTTGTAGTTCTGATGGATTTACAGGTGTCTGGGCTGCCTTGTCACTGGCTGGTGTAAATCACGCCAGTACCAGATTCAAAAATAGAAAAAAACAGTTCTTTAAACTTTAAACTTCTTTTGGCTGTTTCTGGAGACATAACTTAAGACTCCCTGTTGCTGTCCCTGGGTTTTTAGTTTCAGTTCATCAAGGGAGGTGACACCTGAGTGCGGTTTGTCCATATACGCTGCACCACTTCGTTTTGTGATCATACTGCGCATGATTTAAAGCTGATGGATAAAGAATTAATGAGCAAGTCTCTGGAGACACATCGCATGAACTGAAGGTACCTGATTTGAATTATTTCTGTCTTAAACATTCCAACACTTCCCAATAGAAGCAGTAAGGGAAAAAGCATTTGGCCACCTTACAGGTGATTTATAGTGAGTGGTAGCTGTGCAGGAATTAGTGTGTGGAGACCTCACCAACATCGGTATAATCAAACCTTTCACACGTACCTCCTAGGGTGTCTCCCAGCGCTTAAACACAGTGGGGTGACAAAGACTTCATTGAATGGTGGAAGGTCACAAGCGTAGGGTTTTTTTTTCTGTCCCTCTGCCCACATACATTTTCCACCGAACATTTCGACCTCTCGACAACAGATTACCGTCATGAAATCACGGGTCATTCCTCCTTGACATTCTTGACCATTACTCCGCTAGGAGGTATTTGGATATGTCCCTAGGGGATAACCTCTGGGCTGTCCTATGCCTGTTACAGAAACCTAAAGACCATTGATTTTGAGCACTTGTCTACAGTATGTTTCCTCCTTGTGCTGTTCTCTTGACAGAGAAGAAAAAGGCAGTCGCGCCCATGCTGGATCTTAGCATGTTTGTCTTGTTTTTGTCTTCTGTGTATCTGTTGTTCAAGACGATGGAAATTACAAAGATTTTGGTTGAATTAGGATGAGAATGCTTTTAGTGATGTTTGAAGGGTTACTGTGGTGGTTTAAAGGTGGATGTGTGTGTTTTGTGTGTGTGTGGTGTGTGGTGTGTTTGTGTGTGGTGTGGGTTGTGTGTGTGTGGTGTGTGTGTGGGGTGTGGTGGAGTGATGTGAGTGCTGTGTTCATTCCTGTGTATACTTCTCATGTGTTTGCATGGCATGGTGCACTGCAGAATAATTATGTGGTCGAGACTAGACAGGATGGGACAGCAAATGATGAAAGAGAGAAGAAAGAGTGAATGAAGGAACAAGAAGAATGGTGGCAAGATTTGTAAAGGAAGAGAGAGTGTTATTGTGTGGTGTTTTGTGGGGGGGGGGGGGAGAATAAGGAGTTGAAGAGGATGGAAAAGAGGAGAGAGACCCATTGACATTCATTATTTCACAGATGATAACAGAGACTAGATTTTCTAAACACCCAAGATAAAAATGTTAGTGAAAACAAAGACTTAACAACACATAAATGTTAAGAAAAATGAAAATAGTTATAAGGACTCTATACTGTGAACAAGCAAAAGAAAAGTCTCAAATCAATGTTGATAATAACAAGTGTTAAAAACCGAGTAATGCATTAAAAAAAGAAGAAAATGAAAACGCACACACATAAACGTTCAGGAGCTGGCCATCCATTTATCACCGAGTGGCCACAGATCAACTTTACAGGATTCCATCCATCGATCTAAACTGATCCCAATATCATCAAACCCAAAACAAGCTCATTCCATTAAGCTGGGCAATGCTTCTGGCACCAAGATGCCTGACTCCAAATGACAGTCAGACATATCACGTGACATCATTCTGGGCATAATGGCACGGGCTCAGTGCTTAAGACATCTCATGCCCAACATGAAACTGTACGGTATAAAGGCTACTTCCATTTCCACACAGCGACATTTTTTCAAATGCTACGTAAGGATGCAAAGGGGGCACTGATTTTCTCGCTGGTGTAAACGTTCTGTGGACTGCTATTCCAAAGGTAGTTTCAAAGTGAGGGTGATGCAAGTCTCCAGAAAGTGGAACCACATTTTAGATGAATTAACACTAGTCCACCGTACACAGAGGAGCAACACAATGGGCAAGGGACAGAAGCACAACGCGTTTCACCCTCTGTCAGCTCCTCCGTGGTTCACCCATTTGAGGAGATAGGCTATTGGCTCGTTTTGTCATTTTTCTTCTACTAATTTGTTTAGCTTGCCGTAGAATACCAAGAGGTTGAAACGGCGCTATGTTTGTCTTGTGATATGTTTTGTCGCCTTTCCGTCGCGGACTATTGAATTTCTCTTGTTAACATTTCTTGTCTCACAAGGTCTAGAGTAAGTCCATTGGACGGATGGGCAGAAACGTTGATTCTGTCTAAAGGTGACATTTAGTGTGGACTCCCGTTTCCCCCCCTGTGCGCTCTGACTGATACTGAAAATAGAGGTTGTGTGCTGGCAAGCAGTGGTGGTGAAAAATTGAATATGCATGTTAAATATCTTCCACCTTGGTCAGGGGGCAAAAAGAGCCATTGTGTCTGGCCTGTGGGACTGCGGTGAACACATGAATGAAACACACCGTTGGCACCACTCTTGACACTCAGACCCATCAGACATCATCCCTTGAAGACAGTCAATGTGGGCTACCCGAAATGATGAGTTGGAAAGCACCCGAAACAATAATGGATTGAAAACGATTGCAAAGGGAAAATCTCACATCGGCAATTTAACTAATTGAAGTTAACCCAAGCGTAAGCGATCGTCATAGTGACCTGAAAATAATTTGGGAGAAGCCCTTTCTCGTACACATTGTTTTGCTGGGTCTGTTTCAAAAATCCTGTGAAAGTCACAGAACATGAAGATTTGAAGCTTACATGGGAAAATTTAAATATTTTGTTTTTTCAACTACAACTGGGCATGGACCAGCCTTGGATGACACCCGTCAAAATTCTTGGTGACATGTGTACAAAAAAGTGTCCCCAGCTGGGATAGGTGTCAATCATCCTAGCCTCACTGTGATCGCTTCCTTTAGACATTTGGAAAAAATAGGTTTTTAAGGCTCTGCCCCAAAAACAACCGCAGCACAACCGAAGCTTGGGCACAGAACAAACCATGCCGCATTGTGCCGCTCCTCGCTAGGTCATCCTCAGGCCACCGAGACCTTGGACACTCATGTGGAGAGTACAATGAGCATGTCCGTAGTGTCATTGCAGCCCCATGACTAACCTTCAAGAATTCGAGCAAATGGGAGTATTTTCCTCTGCACAATAGTTCCCAAGCCCATCATTTCGGGAAGCCAAACTGCCTGTCGTCAAGGGAGTGTCTTGTCTATCAGGTGCAGTATGTTTCATTGGCATCGCTGTCACCTGTCCCACAGCACACCAGGTCTCTCAGGACACCGGAAAATGGACTGAGCAGCGTCACGTATCTCAGCCAATTTGGTCAAGATGGTGGCCGGTGGGTGATTGTGGATGAAAATAATATTGTGATTCATATCTTTTCATGTCCGAACTGGAGAGTAGCGGGGGGGGCGTTGTCGAAGCCCTAAAGGGGCCGAAACGTGTTGTGTTTTTCTTATGATGCGGTTGGTCCTATGGGTTTCAGCGGAAGCCGCGACACTTACTTTTTAAATTGTTAGAATTTCCTCCTGCGCTGTCCTCACTGTGCCACTGATCTAACTCTTGCTCAGAGTAAACGGACCTTTCTGCCTTGTCAGACTTGATCGTCCATTAGAACAAGCGAACAGTTGAAGTGGGCCTGGCAAGCTTAAGGGGACAACTCGGGTTTCCCAACAGCAAGGCACTTAAAGATCGTTCTCATAATAAATCCCTTTCAATAGACAGGCATAGACCTTACAAAATAATACGGCATGTGTCTTTACCATTGCCGCAAAACGCTTTTGAGGACTGAATCAGTACCCGTCTCGTAGCTGATGACGCTTGACACGTAAACGTGCAGAAGGACTAGTGGGGGGGTGTGTGAATGGGTGGGATAAGGAGAATGTAGGGAAAAGACAAGGGTTATTCGGACGAACTGGGAAAAAGGGAGAAGAACTAGGAGGCGAGAGGAACTGGGTCAGGAGAGAGGTAGCTGCCTCTCATGTTCTATTTCTTGCGCATAGAGGGAGATATTACATAAGATACCAGAGTGAATCCTGTCTGTCCTGGAAAGGGGATTCAGATCATGGTCCTGTCAGCGTCAGACATCGCATCATAATGACCTGCTCTTGTCTTATGCCAAGGTTCATCGGCCAAGATGACATACCATGCTATGTCCTGTATCTCTTGGATTGTGTAGGAAGCGGTTCTCATAGTCCATATAGCCATTTTAATGTTGTGACACGTCGGTACATGTGTCGGATGTAATGTTTGATATATAAACTAAGTTCATATAAGATATATAGATTCATATATTACCTTAAAACTCCAGAACACACCACTCCTGTCACCTCTGCGGTCCGTTTCTCTTAGCTTGCGCTCTTAGTGCTTGGTGTGCTGGGTGTTTATTGAAAATTTGAAATAACTCTGAGACGTATTGACGCTCTCCTGTCCCAGGAAGGTCCACTTTGGGTCGACCGAAATATTGGACAAACAAAAAGAAGGGGACTCCAAGCGGTTGATGTCCAGTTCGTTCTGCTTGTAATTTACATATATATATATTGTTATGTAGTATTAGAGAGAAGAAAAGAGAGATTTATAGTTTTCATTCTGTATGAGCACTGTGGGTCATAGGGCCATACTCAGCGAGTCTCCTGAAGCTGATTCTTCTCATATTTCTGTGAGTGTCGCCGAGCAAGTCCATTTCGGCATACAATCCTGTGCCTGTGTCTTGTGTCCTCCCTATGTAGTATAATAAGAGCAGTGTTCCTTTGTCCGCAGCCCCAATATTGTGATTGTTGTAAGTCTCAGTATTCTGTGCTTTGTGGTGGGCAGGCCCTTGTCCCTGTAGCCAGTATTGTGCCCACGCTTCTAGACAATGCTTCGATTCTTTGCAAGGATCTTTGAGGTGAGTGATGTGTATTGTTGTTGCCTTCAGTTTGATAATCCCTTCCTGTCTCTTGTTCCAGCTTGAGTTTGTTCGTAGCGTTCAGTGTGCGTACATATACATCGATACAAACCCTAGACTAACACTGCGACAGGGGCCCCTTCGTTTAGTCCTTTCTTCAGATAGGCTGAGATGGGAGAACGAAGGCTAGCGATGGTAAAGGCGAACTAAGAAGAAACAAGGTCAATCTTCGCATCTCTGAGACTCATCGATTGTTAAAATAAAATAATTCTGGCTTTGTAAGAAGGTTATTAGTACGGGTTATTTTGAAAGCGTCATAGTTGCCGCAGCTGAAGAGCACATCATCGTACAGTTAGCACTGGAGAACGAATGTGTCACAAACCTTTGCTTTGCAGATACGTATGATGACTTGGCAGCGCGTGAAAGCAGAACGTGGCTATGGTTTATTGAAAGACTGATGAAAAGATCACTGGCTGAGCGAGCATTGGACGTAAGCACTGAGAGAATCGGTGATGGCCCGCCGCGACACCCCTGGATCTGTCATTAGCCATCCACTCCATGGCAGCTAAACAAGTACCAGCTCAGTCCAGGTTAAAATGTTGTGTGAAGGACAAAGATCTCCATCAAACACAAGAATAGCTCATCGTGACCCAAAAAATCATATATTCCATCTTCCTTGTGCATGCATGCGTTGACCCGCAAGCCGACGATCTCGAAGAACCCAGCCATGAACTAAAGTAGCTCAAACATAAAAACAGATCATTGATCTACCTATCATTCACTCCATGTCAGATCTGCTGAATCCTTAAAAAGAAAACTACATCGCATGGGTGTGGGCAAGACACACAGCTGTAACTGTAAACATCAGACACAAGCTGTATGCACCAACCCCTGGAACTGGCTCTGAGGAAGATGGAGAACCACAGAAAAAAAACACAACAAAAAAGCAAATGGGCCCAGCATTGGCAAGTGGACCTGGACCATTTGAGACCCAGACCATGGCCGTCGAACCACATCTGAACGTTATCTCTGTGTGCCAGTTGGCTTGCCACAGATTGAGGGTGAAGCAAGAATTAATTGTGGCACTTGGAAACTCTTTGCCAGGACTGTTGACATGTTAGCACCTAAAAGGAAGTGACCATTCATGGATGTTGAGATGTGTCTTAGTTTCCTCTTGCAGTCCAAATTGGCACAGAATTATTTGAGCATTTTCAGCGCATGGGGAAGCACGGAAAGAAAGTTTTGGTGTGAATTCGGAATGATGCAGAATGTAATTAAGTGATGGTTGTGTTTGTAGAATCTCTTCAAAAAAGCCACATAGAAGCATAAGACACAGAAATTGAAAGTGCAGTTTTGGGGTTCTTGTTGTTGGTTTTTTTTTGGTTTATGTGTTTTGTCTTTCATGTGTGTTTGGTGGCTGTGCATTTTGTTAGCGTGTTTTTCATTGTGTAAGCTTAAGTTCATTCCTGTTGTCTGCCGCCACTACGAGTCGCGTCGGATCGAGAATGCTTTGCCTGCTGCCTGTGGCTGTAGTTGTGGCCGGAACCTTTGCCTGCTCCTATGGCTGGTACTCGTCTTCGTCGGCCAACCCTTTTCAGGTTGGGGGGGGGCTGGGTATTGTCTATTCTGTTCGTTGTCGTGTGAGGTTTTTATTGTGAAGCGGGGTGTTCGGTGGTGGCCATTGTGGCACTCGGTGCGAACGAGATAACCACTGTCATCCTGAACGCTCAGGTGAGTCGCTGCGTGTGTGCGTTTCACCAACCAATACTAGCTATTTCCTGCCAACGGGTGATTCCAGCATGAGGGGAACTGGGTACGAGGCTGGGGAATAAAGCATAAAAAGACAAACAAAACAGAAGGTTCTGTGGACCGAGAAGATGGACTGTAATGTCCGGATATGGGGAACTAACTCACAATGTAGAAAAAAAAAGAAAAGAGAGAGACAACAGCCAGCGTCAAGTGCTGTCGTTGTAGTTTTGCTGTGCTTCTGCTGTATGCAGTCACCCTATTACACTTCTTTGCGGTCCTGACACAACTGTGGGCCTTCAGTCGGAGAGAAAACACTATCGGCGACTCACTTATTTGATCTGGAGGTGTCTTACGCTTGTAGCTCATAGTCTTATAAACGGAACAAATGGAACGGTATACTAAAAGGCGAGAAGATCAGATATTCTTTGAGATGATGGGGGGGGGAGAGCAACCACATCACAGCTGGATGCAGAATGTGACAGGATGTTATGTGTGAAAAAACACACAGAATGACATTCAGGGTCCGTCTGGGAGAGAAGGTCATCTGCTAGTGAGGTTAAAATGTCGCGCAAGTTTTCTAGCTTGTGTTGTGACACATTCCTGTCAGATTTGTATCTATTAGCCAGACTAATTGTCCATGAAGCAAAGATGTTGGAACTGGTGGGAATGCTCGCAAAACTGATCTCCGTAGCAGGTATATGCAAACCTCCCCGTTTACAACATGCAGTTGCGAACATATTCATGCGTCAACATTATGTATATGTTTGTTGGGTTGTAATAGATTCATCATCTCCTTGGCCTGAATGGCTGCCATCATGTTAACTCGTTTCCTATGTATGTAGTTGGAGTCCTGCCTTTCTTGTTGAATGTTCACTGTGCGTGGTTCACCCATTGCAATGTGTTTGCATTTTTGAATTTTATATTTTTCTGTTCCTTTCTGGGATAAAACCTCCACCCATTTCGATAACGACGTTTTGGCTAGATAAATTCAGGCGGATACCTTTTATCGTTGGGCTGACAAAATAATAAGGATTTATTGAAGTGTATCTTATTCAAGAGTACACACATGACAACTACTGCACTATTTGGACTAAACTACATTCTGTGGGGCTTGCAACATGCATTTAACTAATGAAATAAGAAGCAAATGAAAATTTCCGTATTCTGGATCAGCCTCTGAAATGTCTGTTTTGCCATGTCAGTTTGGAAATAAATTAAATCTTGAAAAAGACATCATGTCTGTCCTGCCCTACAGATGTAATCCTTATTGATGTGTAGGAAAGGGAAACTGAAATTTATAACATGAACTTTCGGTTCACCACTAGTCGTATACTGTTTTCTCCTAAATTGTCTTATGCTTATTGCACTTACGTATCCCCTGAGTTTGAATTGTCAGTAGCATATCGCTGTTATTTTTTCAACTATTCATTGTGGTGTAGCTAAATGTGCAGTTTTCATTATGATTGTTACAGGTATGGCAGTTCTTCACAACTGTATACGTGCATGCAAACAATCAGAGATAAAACCGCCATCCCACTTTTAGATGAACTACTATTGCTTATTCATAATATATTGACCTATGCTGGACCTACCTCAGACTTGAAATGCACTTACCTCAAAGCCGTGATAAGACCAAGGGCTAGTGCGCCTTTTTAGTGTGTGCATTTGGTTAGGAATCAATAATGTGTGGTATTATGGTGGGGTCGGTGCGATTAGGTGGTGCAAAATCAATGTTTACATTAATGAAATTGACTCCGCGCAAGCAGTGAGTGGCTTTTTGCATCAAAGCGGCACAAATTATATGTCACTGGCAGCTGTGGCACAGGTCCTTGTACTGAACACCCTTACTGCGGTCCCCACCTTCACTTCAGGTACAGGTAAAAAGACCCCTGACGAGAAATAGACCGCACGGCAGTTTAGTAAAATGAAATATGCTAGTTTTTCCTGACGTTTTTTGTTTGTTTGTGTTTACTACTACAGTGGGACTCTTCCAGCACATCAAGAGGTAAACGTGCGCGACACTTTTTTGGCTGTGAGAACCTATACTGGAGCGAGGGGGGGTTTAGAATGACATTCGCCCGTAATGGTGGGCTGTGGGGCCATTGAATGCGTGAGCTACTCCCGAGACGAGGATGGGGTAAGGCGGGTCAAAAAAATGAGATATGGTCTAATAAGGTCAGAGAAAGGGGACGTGAAGGGCTGTGTTATGGAAACCATGTCACCTGGTGGTCACCACATCGGGGAATCTGGTTCGGAGTGAGAAGAGGGGAACAGTCAACGGAACTACATAGAGTGGGAGTCGGGAATCACCATCACAGGACACAAAATAGAGGCGGTGCGGATTGTGGTGCTATAAGAGATACACTTGCACTAAGAACAGTGAATATCCAAGAATCTAGGTGTGATGGAATGAACAGAGCTCACCTACTGGCGATCTTGAGCTATATGCGCGCGTGCAAGGGAAAGGACGAATAGCTGACAGCAGTTACAGTCCATTGGAAACCGCATATCACACGTTGAATTTGGGACCACGGGATCGTCTCATGAAGGTAACGGCTGTTTTGGTGGGAAACGATGACTGGACTGGCCGCACGCTGTGAAATTGGTCGGGGAATATGGGCAGGGCATCTCTTGTCTGAGATTGATTTTGAAATCAGACCCTGTAAAGCAGCGCCCATCCCTGAAAAATAACGGACTGTCAGCAAAATACTAGTACCATAACTCAGCTGCAGTATATTCATGTGGAGATAATAATCAGTTTCGTTTCGTCTCCTGTACATTGGATTTCATGCTTTACAGCTTTGTATGTTCTAGGCTGTGACGAGATGGACAGTCTTGGAGCTTCATACAGTACAGATCACCAGAGCGTACATCTAGTGTGGAACGTTTGAATGGTGCGGATGCACATGCTGGTTTGGCTGGGGGCACCAGGCTCAGCTTCCCGGATGAGAACCACGCTGGTAGACACGTGAACGCGCAGGTCTGCCACATGATGTGCCGGAAATGATGAGGCCAGTACAAATACAGATAAGGCCGTTCCCACTGCAGCAGCTGATGTGGTCATTATGAAAGTCTTCACTGTTTGGAATACAGTGGATTGAACAGGCCTCAAGGGTGAGGAGAAGGAACATCATGCAGCGGGGAAAAATGATGAGCCAGTGGAAACACAGAGAAAGAGCTGTTCGTTTCAAATCAGCAGCAAAGGGGGGGATATTATGGTAAATATTTGCTGTTGGGGGTACAGTATGGTAAAAAGCCACAAGGGAGTGCGCAAGTGGCTGAATGGACCAGTATGGGGGGACCCTCCAACACATCAAAAAGCTATGCGTCGTGCCTGTTTGGATGTAAATGGTGTTGTGTGGTGTATGGGATGTGGAGGGCTGCCCCCAGGAAATGGGAATGCCCAGAACTTATAGTGAAAGAGGAAAAACCGGTGACAAAATAAGACTGCGGGCGTGTTACCAGCAACATGGCTGCAGATATGGATGGTGACACGGGTGGTATAGCAAACTCCTTTGATGCCAGAATTGGATAAAGTTATACTTGTGTTGGCTAAAGTTGCTGCTGTGGGGTATTTTCATGTGTATGTTGGGACCTGTAGGATTTTTCTAGTCCCCTGGATCGACGTAAGTGCAGATCTGACACGTGGCTGAAGCTCTTTTCCGTGTGTATAGGCAGAAAAATGAAATACATAAGAATGGACGCACAACACGCTCAGTGGCAAAAATTTCTCCCAATGCACCCTGAAAACACACCTGGAAATTTCGAAAAAAAAATCTTTCCCTTGTAAAATCTTTGTTCAGATGGAAAAAATGTTGATACTGAAGAAAAGCAACTCAAATTGATCGTGTGTATTGATGTCGACAAACTGCTTACACATATTGGAAATATCTTTTCTTTTTGACACCTCACATTTGTGAACTGACTGTGTGGGGTAGAGGTCAAAGTGGTTTTCAGTTCAAAAAAGGCTTTTCATGCTCCCTCTTCAGTCTCCCCCCATCATTTCACCCCTCCAAGACTACCATGACAGAACAAATTGCCCTATCAGCTTTTTGCTCGTGGTGAGGACATTAAACTCAAACCATGGGGGGGAAAAATTCAATCCCTTGGGGGGGTCCATGAACTTGATTCCAGAGGGTTGGCACCTATGGAACACATTCATCCTGCCCTGCAGAGGCGTTCACGATCGATGGGGACCCATCCAACTGAAGCAGAGCAACGGATTTGCTGGCATCATGTTTCAGTTCGGAGGCATTATGTTTGAAATACTGTTTTGAATACTGTGTCTGTGTTGTGGTTTCTTTGGCATTCTGGTCTCGTTGCAACCAACCCCTCGCGTCTGTTGTTCAGTCTTCTGATAGTATAATTTTACTTAAACCTTACGGAACCGTCGACAGACAAAAAAGTGTAAACACACAGAAAAAGATACATCATGTGTAATAGGTTTAAGTATTTGGCTAGTAGCACTTGCATTGAAAAGAGAAAGTTTTTCTTCTTCTAGTTTCAAAATTCAGGATGGCCTCAGCGAGTTAATGCACTTCAGACGTGTGAACTTTGAGGACTGAAAGCAAGTTTGTCCTGACACCCTTTCAAAAGGCGCTTTCTGCAAGTTCATTTAAGGCTAAGTGGGAATGCACGTGCTGCAGGTGGGTGTTATTCCCGCCTACTGGTTTTCTCACAGTGCAAGGTGACTAAGAGCAGTGATGAAAGAGGTTGATCAGTATTTGTGATGACAGAGTACAATAGAAATTGGAAACATACAAAATACTCCATCAGGCACTAGAATACCAGGAAGCAAGTGAGTGTACCAGCATGTCTCTTATCACTCATCTGAAATGTTGTGGTTCAATCACAGAACTGTAAACCAGCCAGTCACTTTTCATGACAGAGTCCTAAAACCTGAGTTGGGTATCCGGGAATTATTAGAAAAACAAAAGTTCAACCATTAGTGCGTGTGGTGTGTGTGTGTGTGTGTGTGTGTGGGTGTGTTTGTGTGTTGTGTGTGTGTTGTGTGGCGCTTGTGTTTGTGTGTGTGTGTTTCAGACCAAAATTCACTGCGTGTGTTCGACCGACCGAACTTGAGGACATGAATTGTCCCTTTGATCCCTTGAGCTGGATTGCCTTCGCGACCATAGAACGGTACCTGCAAGCTTCCCCCCCTTTGTCTGCCTGTCTTCTCTTTCAGTGGGTCTGTTTTGGCGCTAGTTGCGTTTTCATCTATCGGTCTCTCTCTTTAGTGTTTTTTTTTTTTTGGGGGCTGCTGTCCCATCTCTGTGCCACCTCAGTGGCATTGCACCCCACCGGCTCTTTCCTACACCCTATCCACAACCTGCCTGGCCACTGCAGATCCGTCACCGGGCAATCCACAGGGAGCAGTCGAGGGTGTCAGTCGTTAAGAGGCAACCCCCACAGAGGAGGAGACTGCACTGCTGCCACGAGTTCCATTTGGTGCCATTACAGTGGCGCCTGTTCTCATCCAATACAACGCAGGACAACACACTTTCGGAAGCCCTACACTGACGATGATAATTGCTTAGCATCTCCGAAGCTCTGGCGTGAAGTGATGCTGTCCCTCCAGCGGAAGTGGCGTGATGCATTGAATACAAATTATGGAATGTTGCACAGAGTGCTGTGTGAGTATCATTCTGTGGCTGATAGAACTAAAACTCCTCCGTAGTGACAGAAAAAACACTGATGTTTGTATCCTGTAGTGGGGAAAATGTCTGTTACGTGATTGAACAAAAGGACATTTTTCCGATTCATGTCAAATTCTGTAAAGCTTTGGTTAAAAATAATTGTAGCTGACAGTAAAATGCATAATTGAGTACAACTACAAAATTTTGAGTGCTAGTGTTTGAATCAGTTTGTCCACATGCTATGAATTCAAAATGATCCTCAAACTCTGGTTTTAAAAATTTTCCTTCTGTGTTTTACTTACATAATGTATACATGCATCATGATGATACGGAAAACCTCTACATGAGCTTAAAATATGTTTCATGTAAATGTAAGTGATTTTATTTTTTCAAACCATACCAAACATAATGTTTACAATGATCAAACACGTTCCGTAAAATAAGTTAGATATATGCCAAAAATCCATGCAGTGGCAGGTATTTAAGCACTGCAGATGTCACATGGAGGGAGGGGGAAAACTGCTGCTGAGGTGTGATCTGAAGAGAAGTAAACAGAGTGGTGTTTGCCCCCTTGTCCTCAGCCAAGTTGTGATTGAAAAGCATATTTTTGTTTCAGGTGTCGATGCCTTTCTTATAACAATCACTCGCATGCACGTCCGTTTATTGTAAGCATAATTATAGACTTATACAGTGACACAGATGGCATTTTTTTGCGCCTACTTTCCTTCCTCTTGTTTCAGAAGCTGACCAAGTCTTGCATCATCGATAGTTGAGCTGTTCGTAACCTAGTTATCTGTGGGTCTGTTAAGACTGCTATATAATACTATTTAGAAAGTCTGCCCACAATTGTCTGAACATCGACCCTGTCAATTTCCAATGAAATGTAATTGACATTGTATTTGCCTAGCACAGCACGACTTTTGATATTTAAAGGAAAAGAAAGACATAAAAAGAATTAGGTCATGAAATACAAGACAGAGAACTGAACTGGACTTACAGACTACAAGACAGAAAAGAGAAGGCGTGATGGATAGATGGGTGATCTCTCAGTAAAGTATATTTGCCTAAACACAAAAGAAATGAATATTTCTGTTTCACAGGTTAGCCATGGGTTTTGCTGGTGCCTTTATTCATCGTCCTACATCGAAAAGTCATCCATGTTTACGTTCCCTACTCGTCATAACAAACAGTTGTGCCCAGTTTTTGCGAGAAAAGGTGAGATTCAACAAAAAGTGCGTGTGTTGGTGGGGTGTGTGTGTGTGTGTGTGCCGTGTGGTGTGTGTGTACCGGCTTGGGTTTTATGTTTTACGTGTTGACGAAGAAATGAAGATGGTCTGATAAATCGTGCGGTTAATGTGTTTCACCGATGTAAGAATGTTTTACCCCAGAAACAAATTAGCGTAAATGCTGATCTAATTATATAGACATTACTGGGCTCTCACTAGTGCAGATGCCAACAGAAGTCTTGATGCTGGTGCAAATGCTTGTCAGCTCTGGGAATAACAGAACTGGACCTAGATCTTATTCTGAGGACAAAATGAAAGTACAACGCTTTTACATCCAGTTATGTCCATTCAGAGCTCTCAGCTCTCTTGTGTATCAGCCATCCTTTTTTTTCATGCATTTACGCCACTTAACGGTCACAGATTTTTTAAAAATTCCATATCAGCTTACAAACATTAATTATTTGTGTTTTCATGGACAAGCGGTGTTTGGCTAGTTCATCACAATCCTTTGGATTAAATCTAGATCTAGTTATTTTAAGAAAGACATGGCTTTACAGAATACAGGGATCGGCCTCCAATCATCCCCTCAGCGTTTGTGAGTGATGGAAAACTGTTGCATCAAACATAGCTTTTAGAGAAAAGGCACTTCCTGTAATATCATGAAATTACTAGTTCTGAGCAGGCATATTTTGGTTATCCTCAAATACGGCTAATCCCCCCAAACAAGTAGTTCAGTGTCTCCAGTTTTCAGAGGGAATGTACTCTATCATGTCATAGTTTGTTGTGGTATAAGAATTGTATTGTCATGTGTCACACATTATCTACCAAGTCATAGTTTGTCGTGGCATGGTAAATGTTGTATTGTCATGTGTCACACATTATTTTGTGTAAGGTTTTTTTTTCTTTCCATTAGTATATATTTCCAGAACATACGGCTGTTTTGTACTAAATGGTTTTTTTCAACATTAAGTGTGTTATTTCTGTTATTTATTTTCTAATTTCTGTTTTAACTTTGAACAAAAACTGCATACAATATACAATATTAAAAGTGCGTGTATGTGTGGTGGGCACATGTATGTGTGCGTAAGTGCATGTGTGTGTGTGGCATGGGTGCACAGTCGAAGGGGTTCATCTATCCAGGTTTTATGTGCACTGGGGTCATCTCCTCTCTCTCACCTTCCCGCCGGCCTGGGGGGACAATTTTTTGCGCCGTATGGTGAGTACTCTTGGCATGGATTTATTCCTTCCTTGCCCTTGTATGGATTGTATTGTCTGCCTGTCCTGCAGTTTTTGGTGGCCGGTTGCTGTCATGGTTAGTCTCTGGAGCTCTCTCCTGTAGACCACAACACCACACTGTGTGTGTGGGTGTGTGTGTGTGTGTGTGTGGTGTGTGCGTGTGTGTTGTGTGTGTGTGCGTGTGTGTACAATGTATGTGCATGCTGCAAACAATACCTCGTATTGCAGAAATTGCAAATACTGAAGATTTTCCCTGTACTGTATGGTTGTATAATTCTGCAACTGCTCCCCGCATATTGCGTGTTGTAGCTGAAGCCAACAAAGAAGGCCATCGACGACCTGTTCAGCAACTTCACCTGGTCAACGGGGCGAGGTGGAAAACCTGGAGGATGAGCTGATCCTCTCCCACTGGAAACATCCTCTATACCAAACATCTATGTCACCCTGGTCCTCTTCATCAACCTGAATGACATGTAAGGCCCAAACTTGTCAGCTTGGGTCATTAGTACAAAGATAACACATGTCATCATGATGAGTGAAAGGGAACTCTCCACCATGGGACACTATATCATATGGTCTTCACAAATGTAAAGATTTTGATTTTGACTTGAAGACTGCCAGAGAAACTCTGATGTAGTTTCTGTGTTTCGCAAACTGGTTCTTGACTTGAAAAACTGCAGGAACACTGATGCCGTTGCTTCAGATTTCGAACTGGTTCTTGAAGACTGCAGAGAACGCTTTTCTGTGTTTGCAAACTGGTTCTTGACTTGAAAGCTGCAGAGAACACTGAAGGTGTTTCTGCGTTGTGTTTCGCAAACTGGTTCTTGACTTGAAGACTGCAGAGAAACACTGCTTGTGTTGCTGCGTGTTTCGCAAACTGGTACTTGACTTTTAAAACCGCAGAGGAAACACTGATGTGTTGGCTGTGTTTCGCAAACTGGTACTGTTGCTTGAAAACGGCAGAGGGAAAACTGAGGTGTTGCTGTGTTTTGCAAATGGGGTACTGACTGTGAAGAGCAGAGAACACTGATGCGTTCTTGGTGTTTCGCAAAGCTGGTTCTTGACTTGAAAGACTGCAGAGAAACCTGCATGCTGTTTCTGTGTTTCGCAAACTTGGTTCGTGACTTGAAGGAAGTGCAGAGAACACACTGATGCAGGTTGCTGTGTTTCGCAAAACTGGTTTTCTTGACTGTGAAGACTGCAGAGAACATCTGTGTGGTTTCTGTGTTCTTGCAAACTGGTTCTTTGACTTTAACACTGAAGAGAACAACTGTGATTGTGTTTCTCTGTGTTATCGCAAACGTGGCTATGCTTGAAGACTGCAGGAGAACGCTTTTTTCTGTGTTTTCGCAAACTGGTTTCTCGGTCTTGACTTGAAGACCTGCAGAGAACACTGATGTGGTTCTGTGTTTATGCAAACTGGTTATTGACTTTAACACTGGCAGAGAAACAATGTGTTTCTGTGTTTTGCCAAACTGGTTCTTGAAAACTTTAACACTGCAGAGACCACTGGTTTCTGTGTTTTGCAAACTGGTTCTTGACTTTAATACCACTGTCAGAGAAACACTGTGTTTCGTGTTTTTGACAAACTGGTACTTGCCTGAAAGACTGCAGAGAACACTGGATGTGTTTTCTGTGTTTTGCAAACTGGTTCTTGACTTAACACTGCACGAGAACCCTGATGCGTTGCCGTGTTTCCGCAAACTGGTTCTTGACTTGAAGACTGCAGAGAACACTGATGCGTGCCGTGTTTCGCACAAACTGGGTTCTGGACTTGAAGACCTGCACAGAAACACTGATGCGTTGCCGTGTTTCGCAAACTGGATTCTTGACTTGAACACTGCAGAGAACCACTGATGTGTTTCTGTGTTTTGCAAACTGGTTCTTGCATACTGTTGCTTGTCTTTGCAGGCATTTAGGGAGAGTCAGGAAACAAACTGTTGGTTTGCTCGTGGGGTTTTGATTGCCTCTGCCTTGTCTATGGTTTGGTTTGAGTCTGTGGGGGTCACCGATATTAGCGAATTCATGGTGACTGTCATTGGACGGATGTGGTGGCGCCCTCTGAAGGGAGAGCTCACGCACGCTGGCTCTCCAGCACTAAGCAATTATTGTCATCCCAGTTTTTAGCGAGCTTAATAGCTGGTGTCCTGTGTATGCTCATCACAACAGGCACCACTGAATACTACCGCATCAGTTGCAGTGTCTCCCTGGTGGGTTGCCTCTTGATAGATGACATGGACTGCTCCTGTGGATTGCCAGTGCTGGAGCTATGGCAGGAGGGGTCAGCTGCTTCTGGGGATGAGGGGTTGGGAATAGGCCGTGTCAGAGAGACTGGGATTGTAGGGTTGGTTTGAATAAATATGAGATATTTTGAGTGTTGTTCATGCATTGTTTAGCAAAAATGACATGTTGACATGGCTGGTGACAAAATGGAAAGTAGCTGAAGAGTGCGTGCTTGTTGTGATTCAGTTCATCATGGCCGTATTCTCCAACCTCTGCCTCTGACTGCTGGGTGTTTGTGCCTGTCTTTACTATAGGTGAGGTGGTGCGTGTGGTGTGTGTGTGTGGTGTGTGTGTGTGGTGTGTGTGTGTGTGCCTGTGTGTGTGTGTGTGTGTGTGTGCGTTGTGCGCATGCACTTGCGCTTGTGCATGAGTGATAACGTGCAGGTACACCCTGTCCCATAAAGTATATGCACTGGATTTACAATTGGTTAGGTGGAATGGTATGTGGTTGTGTGGGTTGTGTGTTGTGAGTGGCTTGTCGTTTGTGGGTTTATGTGTGTGACTGTGTGTTATGTGTGGTGTGTGCGTTTTCTGCTCACCTAGATGTTTGTGTCTGCCATTACTTTAAAGTGTCTTTGTGTTGTTCATGCCTGCTTTTAGTATTGATAAGGTTGTGTGTGTGTGTGTGTGTGTGTGTGTGTGTGTGTGTGTGTGCAGCAGTGTTTTCGTTTTGTCTTTTGTTTTTTGTAAATCAGTGGTGTGTGTTTGTACATGTGTCTGCTCATGAGAATGTAGTGGTGACCTGGAGATGAAAGCAATCATTCAGAAAAGTGAAAAGATCCAATGATGCAGTTTTAATCTTGCTCACGATGGGCCACCTTCCCTCAACTCTAACCCTCTCGTCCACTAACAGCAAGAGGTTAATGCTGCTTGTTCAGTGAGATTGATACATCAAGATCCTGTTTGCAACAAGCACTTTATGCTTATTAAAGAATCCATGGCAAACAAGAGCTTTTGTCATTTGCGGAAATTCCACAGGTAAATGAAAAACATAAGCAAAAAAGAAAAAAAAAAAAAAAAAAGCAGGATGGCAGCATGTAATGATAACATGCTGTCTGTTCAGGAGAGAGGAGGCACGGAAATGTGTCTGAAAATTTGTTGTGTATTATTGCTATCATGGGTATTAATATGGCTTCCTTTTTGACCCTTGGCTAAAAATCACGCCGTTCAAAGTCTTTGTATTTCTTTCACTGTCACTTGTCTAGTCACAATCAATACACAGTGGAGAAAACTGCTCTGAAGGAAAAGGCAAATGATACCACAAGAACTAAGGGCAATCCACTCCAAAACAGGGCATCTTAATGCTCAGCTGTCCCCTAATAACCAGTTAGGAATATTTTTGTATATTTATAGACTGTGCCACTTGTGTTGTAATGAAACTCTGCATTGTTGTCTTGTGTTAGTGCATCTTGACCTCTCAGAGTACTTAATTAGAATTTTATTTGAAAAGTAAAGTAAAAGAAGAGAAAAATGGTTGTGATAAAAAAAAGTAACAAATAACAGGATGCAAAACGTATAGAACATTGCAAGACAGAGCTGTGCGCGACACAGTACATTGCATGCAGTACAGTACAAACAATACCAAGTGATGCAGTACAATGTGTACAAGCAATAGAAAGTGGTGCAGCACAAGGTGAAGCAATACAGTGCAGTTACAACGAAATCTCAGTACTATATCACACTGTACAGAGAAACAGCATACATGGACACAGCATGCTACTGCAGCAATGTCTGCACGAAGGTTGTGTGTATGAAGATTGTCATTAACAGAGGGACGTGTTCCATGATGTGGACAGCGGGCTGCTTGCGTTTGGTCGTCTGGTCGGGGGAAGTCCATGGCTCTCTGGTTTCCTGATGGAATATTCCTCATGGCGGACGCTTGCAGAGCAAAAATAGTGCCTGGCGGGCTACGATGTTGTAGGTGAGATGATTTGGTTGTTGGCTGGTGGACATGATTAGGAAAGTAGTGCCATGGTGTCGTACGCTATCGAAGGTGATGCTGATTTGGATTTTCAGCTATTGAAATGACCAGGAAAATAGTCCTTGGTGGCTCGCTTTGTAGTGTTGAGTGAGATTTTGGTTTTGTTATTTATTAAAATGATAAAAAAAAAGGAGTCCTTGGTCGTGTTACACTATTGTAGGTGAGGGATTTGGTTGTTGTCAGATGATTTCCCATTTTAATACCCTTGATGATGAAGTGAGGAGGAAATAGGGAACCAACGTAGTTGCACTCATGTATGTGATGTGATTTCGTTAGCCAGAGGGAGAGTATGATTCAGAAACTCTTGCCAGGTGGTAAGGCTGCTGTCCGTAAGTGTAGTGGATTTGGTTTGTCAGCCTGATAAAACTGATGAGGAAAGCATTTACAACATTACTGCTTTGCTTCTGTCATGTTTTCACTTGTAACACATTGGAAAAACGAAAAAAAAAAAAACCTTTTGTAGTTTTGTCTCTGTAACTGAAAAGGACTTGTTATGCCCCTCCTTCACCCTCCACCCCGTACTCCATGTCCCACAATGATTCTGGCTTCCTTGAAAGCGCTACTTTTGAGAATTCATTTTACATCAAGTGCGCGACTGATTGTAGGTAGAGTTTATATGCACGCAAATCTGAAAAAGGCAAGCAGAACTGAAAGCTGTAATTGTTCCTTGTTCACTGGACAGAATGGACCTGTAAATAAAAGGAAGTCACTATGGGAGGTCTATGGTTT
>JADBJO010025731.1:0-23393 GCA_016801955.1 Conus betulinus
ACAAATATGCATCCAAGCACATGCCCGCAGTCACACCTACTTGCTCTCATGCACGTGCATGCGCCTACGCGCGCGCGTGCGTGCACACACACACACACACACACACACACACACACACACACACACACACACACACACACACGGACACAGACACGGACACGGGCACGTACTCACACACGGACACACACACACACAACACACACACACACACACACACACACACACACACACACACAACACATGGACACACGCACGCACGCGCGCACACACACACACGCGCGCGCGCGCGCGCGCACGCACGCACGCACGCACGCACACACACACACACACACACACACACACACACACATTGTTGGCCTGGGTGTACCTGTGCACACTAAGTCCTCTGAAGCTTATAAGATAGCAGGCCTTTTGCCACTTGATGAAGAAAGGAAAATAAGTTTTGTAAAATATGTAGTGAGGCGGATTGCTGTGGACGACCTTGAAGAGTTAAATACACGATCCGACATTGATTTTTCGAAAAATGCACAGAAAAATTCAAATTTGGAGACGCTTCATTCATATGTTTCAGAAGTTTTTAATTCATCAAAGATTAACCCACACGAGGTAGCGCCCCGCGTACTGGTTCCGCCGGTACCCCATTGGGAACTAACGGAAGTAATAGTTAACATTTTTTCTTCTGATCTAAATAAAGCGATGTCACCGCATGTCTTAGCAACATGTGTCAAAATTGACATGGAAAGAAAAGTTTACTGTTTGAAAGTATGCACTGACGGTTCAGTTCTTGATGATAGTAGCGCGGGATCTGGCTTTGTAATTCCAGATTTCAAAGCTGAAAAATCATATTATTTAGGTAAGGGTGATTCCATATTTTACAGCTGAACTTATTGCTGTCCTGATGGCATTAAATTATTTAATTTCCTTGCCAGTCTCAATATTTAATATCCTGTTTTGTGTTGATTCACAGTCAGTATTTAAAAAGTTTGCATTGTTTTGAAAATACACAGAGAGAGGAATTATTATTTGAGATTAAGTACATGTTGCACTGTCTTTACATGAAAGGTACTAATGTTGTATTTTCTTGGGTTCCATCGCACACCTCCTTCGTTTTTAACGATCAAGCAGATAGAGCAGCAAAAAAGGGGAGCAAAGAATATATTAGGTAGTATTAAGGTTGATTGTCCTTTGTCACACAAGGAAATTAGTCATATAATCGAGAGGGATTTCTGGAGTCAATCAGTTCCTCATCAAAACTCGTCAGCAAACTCTGTCAAACTTTGTGTCGATTAGCCGACCAGTTTCAAGCCTGACTGTTAGACTTTAATGTAAATTCCCTACGAAGCAAGTATTGCCAGACTGTTAAGTGTGTATGTCGTGGGGATCTTTCAGTTCAACATGTGATTTTTGATTGTGAACTAACGAAACCCTTTTTGAATGGTGTTATACCAAGTGCTGACACTGGGCATGTTAATGTGTTTGATATTTTAGATTCGTTGCCAGTTGTTTCTCTTGTTAAATTAACGAGTAACCTTTTGCAAAGTCCATTAAGGAACATTTTATAATCATAGTTGTAAGTTAGATTACTTTAAATAGTTTTCCCTAATTTTTCATAGTTACTGTCCTATAATTCATCGATCCTTTATTTTTGTTCTATGTAACCACATCGTCCTCTTCTCTTCTTTTATGATAATAGTCTAAAATTGTAAACTCTATGTTATTTAGACGTCTGCAAAAAAGCACAAACTAAAAACGTTTCTGAAACTAAGTTAGTTTTGATGAATTGAATGAATCAGATTTGTTTGCAGATGGAATAAGATCTGACTGAAGATACTGATTATGTATTGACAGGGGCAAGACACTGCTACATCAACGGGGGGAAGGAACTGCTTCATCAACGGACAACGGAGACCAGGCCATGTGAACGAACTCAGTGGATGCGGCTAACCACAAATGGGGGAGTATTGTTGTTGATTTTTTCGCTTGTTTCTTCTCTCTCGTCTTTACACTTCTTCCAGTGTAGCTGTCCTTTCTTTCATAGTTATCTGTGCTGTCATAGAAGTTTAGTGTTTCCTTGTGTAGAGTTGTGTCGTCTTCTATCCAGGATTCATTGTCTTTCTTTCCCAGAGTTTAGTATCGCCTTTCCTCACAAAAGTTCTACTGTCTTTTACAGGGGGTATATTTTCGACACTCACACAAGTTTGAAAATCTCCTTTCTGCGGTACTAGAATCTTCTTCGATCTCAGATGCTAGTCTTCTTATTCAGGGTTTAGTGTTTTCTTGATTCACAGATGTTTATGTCCTTTTCTTCAGAACTAGTGTCTAGTGTCCCATATTTTCCACAGCTGATGCTCGTCTTTTTTAAAATTGGGGGTGTACCTTTCCTAACTTTCTAGTCTTCAGTGATTCTTTCCGTGCATCTTCTTTTCCAGGATTTTGGGTCTTCTTCTCAGAGTATTATGTCTTCTTCTTCTTTCCTAGGATTTAGTGCCACCTTCTTTCCCAGGGTTCTTCTGTCCTAAGATCACGTGTCTTCTTTCCTGGTTTAGTGCGTTTTTCTTTCCCCAGGATTTAGTGTTCTGTCCTTTCCCAGGGTCCATGCCTTCTTTTCCAGGCTTTAGTGCCCACTTCTTTCGCAGTACCTAGTGCCTTCTTTATTCCACAGTGTTTAGTCTTCCTCCGTGCCAAGGATTCAGTGCCCCTCTTTTTTCCCCACCACAACACAACCCACCTCCATTACACCCCGACCACAACACAGCACCCCCCCACCCTCACCACCCTCACCACACCCTCACCCTCACCACACCCTCACCACACCCTCACCACACCCTCACCACACTACAACACATCACTACCACACTTCCACTACGCCACAAAACACGACACATACCACACTACAACACACAACATCACCACACAATAACACACACCACACCACACAACACAATGCACACACACACACACCCACACCACTCCACAGCACACAACCCCACAGCACATAACCCCACATCACACAACCCCACACCCCCAACACACCACATCCTCATAAAACACTCCACCCCACCACACACCACAAAACATCACATTACACGACACCACACCAGCACACAACACACAAACGACACACCACACCATACCAGGGGGTCGGAAAAGCTCAGCGGTTGAGCCCCGGACTCGTAATCTTGGGATCCTGGGGTGGTTGAAGTCTCCGCCGGGCCGTTTCAGTACAGGGGGATTTTTGACTCGGAGTTGATATTGTTTTGACTCCATCTCCCTTACAGTCCTTTGAATGAGACTAAAACCGAGATTCACGAGTGGGGACTCTGGTATTTTACACTAAGGCCTGTTTGGCCGTGTGTGTTGAGGTCTGAACTGAAATATGCGTGTCCAACGTTCAGACCTAGGGTGTTTTATTGTCCAGCACTTTGCCTTGGTGCTTGTACCGAGGTCTGTGGGAAGTCTTGAAGAGGCTCTCCGGCAGTGGTCGCTTTATTTTGATGCGTGAAGAGTGTGGTTTTTCATTTTGTCATTGCCACGTTTTGCGCAGATCTGCACATTCTGTTGCCTCACAGTCTGTCATGGATCGGTGGGGGTCTTCTGTAAGCAGGACCACAGTGTACGGTGTTTCTTTGACTACATCTCTCTGTGGGATACAGCAGAAGGTGTTCAGAAAACTTTTACTCCCAGGTGGCTTGTCACCTTGGATGGTGGGTTGTTAGGACAGGGAGTCTAGTGCTGAAGGGTGGCTTTGGCTAGACTTTAGTAGCTTTGGGGATGGGGGGAGGTAGGGGTTAGGGGGAGGCCCGTTCCAGCGCATCATTTAGCTCCTGGCAAGACTGAAGATGTGCAGGATGCTGCGATGTTGAACTTCTGTGTGGATAAGAAACTTTGGCGCCGCGTAGTCGGAGACATATACAGAGAAATATCTCTGATGGAACATTTAGAGATAAAACAGTCTGAATGGATCGGATTGGCCTTACCATGAGATCCATTTTGCGGTGGCATCAGCTTGACTGGCTCCTGCGCGTGGGAGCTATCGGGTGTTGGGACCCTGGAGGTGTCAGAGCTGTAGTACATAGAGCAGAGTGCCACTGGCCTTCCTGTGTGACACATGGCTGCTCTGGTTTCTGTGACAGTTGTCCGCGGACCAAAGGTACAGAACAGTGGTTACCAGACGGGATGCTTCAGGAAAGGCATGCATTTCCCCTTGTTTTGTAGAGAACCTGTCATGGCGGTCATATCAGCATGGAGTTCACACCGGAGGTCCCGTGGAACTGGCTTCAGTATAGGCTTTAACGTCGGTCGTGTTTCCTGTCGAGGATATCTGAATTTCGCCCCTGATTCGTGGCCGATTCGCGATTCGTGTGACAAATCGGGTCTGTCTTCCACATGGATCTTTCAACAACAACGCCACTGCATGCCTTTAGTTCTGTTAGTGACTGGATGTTGTGTTGGATTAGTTGAATAAGTGGGGAGCAGAGGAAGGGGCAGGGGGTACTAAAGAAGCCTGGCTAGAGAAATACGTACATATAGATGTATATGTATATATTTGTCTCTGGTGTAACCTTTGCCATTCATTGATTCCCTGTTCTGGTGATTCATCAGTCAGGGTGATGGTTCCCGGGAATCAGAGTTGTTGCTGCCTTCTGTTGTGTTCCATAGATGGATGCATTGAAGGAGTTGCTGTGCATCCTGGGACCAGTGTGCAGGGGATGTTTATCTTTTCATGGCATAATTGTGAGGCAAGGGAATTGGAGGTATCCGTGGATCGGTCATCGGTCCACTGGGGGTCAGATTGTTCATGTGTCTGGGAAAGGTCATTTGAACAAGAAGTGTTTTACTTCTCTTGTTCTCGCCCTAGATTCCCAGGCCAGCCCAGGTGAAACTGGCTCAGGCTAGGTGGCCCTGGCCAGATTGACCCTCCCCGACCCCTCACTGACCTTGTCTGACCCTACCCTATCCAGGCCCAAACTGGCCCAGGCCACCACCACTCTACCAGGACACCACCCCACCACCACACCACACACCACACCACACACACCACCACCACTACCACCACCACACCAATACCACACCCACCACCATTCCACTACAACCACACCACAACCTCAACACTACCCCACCACCACCCCACCGCCACCACACCAAACCACCACCATACCACCAACCACACCACCACCTCCACCACCACCACCACTAACACAACACCACACAACACAACAAACACGACTACCACACCACCACAACGCCACACCCAGCACAACCACCACAGCACCATCAACACGACCACCACACCACCACCACTAACACCATCCACTACCATTACCACCACACCCTCCACCACCATACCACCAACACAACAATCACAACTCCACTACCACATCAACAACGCTCCCCCCCCCCCCCCTCCCCTTAGGAATCATCGCCTTCTCTCCCTTGGTTGCGTGTTTCCTTCATCGCCAGGGTTCCATGTAGTATAGTTTTCTATTCTTTCTAGGGTCTAATGCCCTCTTTCCCAGTGTTTTGTGTCTTCAAATTTTCCAGGTTTGGTGTACTTTTGTTTCCCAGGACTTGGTGACTTCTTTCTAGGTTTCAGTGTTTTCTTCCCAGGGTTTAATGCCTGTGTCTTTCCTAGTTACAGTCTTCTTTCGTATGATTGCCATGGATGTTCTTGTTTCCTATGGCAGTCTTCTGTCGAACGAGGATACAAAACAGTAGGCACCCGAGTGGATGGTTCAGGAAAGCATCAAATGACCCCTACAGTGATGTCACGGGCTCATGTTCACGGGATCTAGAACGTGGACGCATGTTTTCAGATATTTAGAGTTTTGCTGCAGAGCTGTTTAGGAAGTCTTTGATCCTGTTCCAGAACTATTTCCTTTGTGCGCACCCGGTTCCTCTTGTCTGAGTAGTCCGCATTCCACAGAAGGACTGACATAGCATCGAGGAGCCTGCATGCGGATCCTTTTATTGGACTCGGCAACTTTCTTCCACAGGAAGTAAAACACAAGGAGGGTAGCTCTTGCTTCCCCCTCGATGAAATAAATACACATGTATTTATTTCTTCATGGGGGAGCAAGATTAACCTTACTTGTTTAGTACTTACTGTTCACTGCTCTCTGCCTCATTTAAGAGGAGATCCCTTTCTTCCACAGAATTTACGGTCCTGTTTCTATTTTGGTTAAGTGTCGTCTCGTATGGCTTAGTGTTCTCCTTTTATTGGGTTTAGTTTTCCTTCTCTTTCGTCTACTTTCATACAGTATTTAGTATTCTTTCTAGAATTTGATATCCTTCCAGAATGTTTTCACAGGGGGTAGAATTGTGTCCTTTCATAAAGGTTAGGGTCCTCTTCTTTTAGAGAGCTAGTGTTCTTTTCTTTCATAGGGGCTTGTGTTCTCTCCTTTCATAGGGGTTAGAGTCCTCTTCTTTCACAGGGGCTAGTGTTGTCTCCTGTCATGGGGGTTAGCGTCCTCATGTTTCACAAGGGTAGTGTTCTCTCCTTTTAAATGTTTTGTTCCTCTTCTTTCACAAAGGCTAGTGTTCTTTTGTTCTCTCTTTTATAGGGGTTAGCGTCCTCTTCTGTCACAGGAGCTAGTGTTCTCTCCTCTTCTTTGGGCTAGTGTCCATTCCTTTCATAGGGGTTGGAGTCTTCTTTCACAGGAGCTTGTGTTCACACCTTTCATAAGGGTTAGCGTCCTCTTCTTTCGCAGGGGCTAGTGTTATCTCCTTTCATACGGGCTAGCGTCCTCTTTTCCACATTGGCTCGTGTTTTGTCCTTTCATAGATTCAGTATACAGTTCATTCTTGGTGTGTGGTGTTCCCTTGTTAAGTTTATGCTCTTCCTTTCGTATGGTTTTTATGTCCAGTCTTGCTTTTTAATGACCCTTTGTGTCGTGTTCTTTCATATGGACTATTGTCTGTTATTAATGTTTCTGTCATCTTCTTTTCCATGGTCTGTTGTCGTTTTACAGATACAATGCCTTTCTTGCATAGAGTTTAGTGTCCTCTTTACAAAGGTGTCTTTTTGTGATGACTTAGCGTGTCTCTTTCTATCACGTTCACTGACACCCACACACTAGTTTGTGCTCAAGCGCCCTTGTGTATTTTCTGTCTTTTTAGTTAATGAATAATTCATGTTCATTAGCGTTTTGTAATGCTCATTATGGCTCTGTTGAAAATGTCATGTTTTACAAATATGTGTATTACACACATACGCGGTGAGCACGCACGCACACATACACACGCACACACAAACGTGGATGTGGGATATGAGGGAAGGGATGGAGAGGAGGTGCAAGTGTGTATTTAATTCAATTAAAAGTATACTATGCAGGAAACATAGCAGAATGAAAGTGTCAGTGCACCACGCATTAGTACATGAATATAACTCAGACACTTTGTATCAAACATCAAAACATGACCAGCAAAGGAATGTCCATCAGTTAAAAAACACGCAGACAATGCATGGTGAATATGAGTCAATATCGGAAGGAAAAAAAATGATGACAGCAGGAAAAAAAATAGGAGGATAAAGACTCTCTCTCTCTCTCCTCTCTCTCTCTCTCTCTCTCTCTCTCTCTCTCTCTCTCTCTCCATCTCTCTCTCTCTCATTGATACTGATTGTCTCGCTGCGCGGATTTCCTCCTGTCTCTCTTTTAGTCTCCTTTTTTTCACTGTAAGGATAGCTTCAAGGGGAATAGGCCGGTTTGCGGGACGAGCTGTACGCTGTCTTACTACAACTCTCTCTGTCTCTGTCTCTCTCTGTCTCTGTCTCTCTCTCTCTCTCTCTCTCTCTCTCTCTCTCTCTCTCTCTCTTTGTGTTCCTCCATGCTCTCCTTTTCCGCGCACTTCTGGTATCATCCTTGCATACTTATTTTCGTCCTTCATTTCAAAGATGGTTCCCGGAAGATGTCCGGGCAGCTTTTCTTTTTTTTTTGTTCTTCTTTTTTTTTTTTTAATGTTTTTATCTTTTCAATTGTTTTACCTTGTATCTTTTGTTGCATTACGGTGTGAAAGTGTCACAACACCAAACACTCGTACAAAAAATAAACCATGACGCGCTGTAACAAACGCCCCAAAACCTTAAACTCAGCAAGATAATGTCCATTGATAGGAATACAACATGCAGACTGGCATGATGCGTGAGAGTTGAAGGGAAGAGAAGAGGAAAAAAAACCCAAAAGGACAGCCTTTACAAAAAAAGCCAAAAAATAAAAATAAGTAAAAAAAAAAAAAAACCAAAACAAAACAAAACATAAAAAACAACAACAACCAAAAAAAAAAACCGAACAAAAAAAGAAAAAAGCGAAAAAAAAGCGAAAAACAAAAAAACAAACAAACAAAAAAAAAACAAAAAAAATAGTAAAGGCGGGGGTGGTGGAGGGAAAAAAAAACCTTAAATGTCCTTTCGTCCTCTGTATTGTTCTTAGCTGTAGGGTTTAGTATGACCTTTTCACAGAGTTCTACGTGGGTTTCTCTTACAGTGTTCACAGTACTTTCATAGCTTTTGTATCTTCTTTCGTATGATTCAGTGCCTTGTGATTATAGGATTGGAAACTATTCTTTCACAGAGTTTAACATATTTTTCTTTCTTACAGAATTATGTCGTCGTACGTCGACTTCTCCTTTCTTAGGGTTAATGCATCCTTTTCTGGAATGTAGTTCTTCATAGGTGTTAATGTCTTCTTTCTTGGTGTTTCGTTTAGAATTTTCTTCGTAAGTATTTCAGCACAGTTTTTTTGTGGCAGGACCAAACAGGAAGCGGGTGCCAGTCTGCTAGACGGCCACCACCAGGATTGCAGACCAGACCAGAAGGTGCCACCACTTCTTTTTAAAGAAGGTAAATTCGAATATCGTAGTGGTTGCAGAACTGTTACATTCTCATTTTGTTCCCCAATTTAGTATGTACTTGGAACATCAGTCTTACTTTTTCGACAATAAAGATTGTTAAAAGAGTGTGTAACGGGTATTTATAATAACATCATGGCATTGATCGTTGTCCATTTTTGTTCTCAGGGGTGTGCATCCCTACAGTGTAGCTGTCAGATTTTTGTTTTAAAAAGATTTTTAGAAATAATGTTTAGAATTTACCACACATCCCAGCTTCTCTAGATATTCTTTTGTTCGTGGGGTAGACGAAATTCTTCGACCAAAATATCGTTTTAAATGTCTATGTCTTAAAGCAAGGTATTCGAATATCCGCAGAATAATACAAAATGTTTTTATAAGAATTTTACGGATCTTCTAAATATTGTTCACATTTCGATAGTAAACTCTGATGGCCCTTTTTTTCATAACGTTTGGTTTCCCTTCACATCTTCGCTCTGGCGTGTGTCAAAGTTTTAAGAGTTGGTCAGGTCATGGGAACTGTCAGTGGACGGACATAGTAGCGGTCTCCCCTTAGAGGGATTCAGAATTGACCTATTTCTTTGTTTTTTTTCTTTTTTTTTTGCTTGTTTTTGTTTGTTTTGCTTTAATTACTGGTGGAACAAACGATATATAGAACACTGACTCCACGCTTCTCACTATCAAGCCCCTCAAAACCACCATACATGTCCATGTGCAAGCACGCACATACAAACACTGTGATGCACATTCACGCTCGCACATACACATACACACGCGCGCACACACAGGCACGCGGATGCATGGACACACACTTGTAAAACCATGCCCATTCGTGCGAACGTACACACCTTTTTTGCAAAGCTCAATTTGAATGAGTGAATATGATCGGGGTCTAGGGTCTAGTCTCCTGGTTTATAGTCTCTTTGAAGTTAGTGTGCCTGTTTCGTCGTGTCTACTATCCTGTCATCGTGCTTCGTGTCCTTTTCTATAGGGGTTAGTATTTCCTTTCATAGGGTTCTGTGTGCTTCTTTCAGAGTACTTTAATGAGGTCTGGTATCCTCATTTTCCATGTGATCACAGCACCTTTTCGTAGGACTTAAACTGTTCTTTCACTGTGTGTCACATAGTGTAGACTGTGTTTTCAATGGCTTCTTTTTCTCAGGATTTAGTGCATCCTTTTCTGTGGTACAGTTTGTTCCTCATAGATATCGCTGTCTTCTTTCTTGATGTTTAGTCGGTGTTTTCATTGTAACGATTTTGATCTCTTAACGTCTTTCTTTGGCAGGACCACAGATGACGAAACACTGCACAAGAAGCGGCGCCAGTCTCCAGAGGACCACAGCGTTCCTTCATCGAGCGGACCTACGGACCAGAGACAATTTTTTTTTTTTTCAGTGCGCCCACCCCACTCCAGGTACTAAATTCGGATAGTGTTGGAACAGCTACATTTTCATTTTGATCCCAAATGATTCAAACATGTATTTTGGAACATCAGTCACACTAACAGTTTACACTCTAAAGTTTCTCAGAAAAACATGATGAATATAAAAACCATGGCATTGATTTCTTTCTTTTGTATGTCCTCGGGATTTGGAATCCTAAACTGACTTCTTGTCTTGAGGTTTATAACAATGGGATTTTGAATTTATCGGTGACTCTAGATTTCGCGGATTGTTCCTTTGTTTGTTAGTAATCGAAAGTTTTTTTTCAGCACAAAATATCTGTTTTAGTTGATCCGTATTTTTATAGCAAGATACTCAGACTTGCAACAAGATAATAGTAAGCGTGTTTTTCAGAATTTTACAGATATTCTAAGTATTGTCCACATTCTGATGTTCAACCCTGATGGCTACGTCTGGTTTTTTGGCGGCGGGTAGGGGGCGGGAGGTACGGGTATGTGTGTGCGGTGTGTGTGTACGTGTGTGTGTGGTGTGTGTGGGGTGTGTGTGTGTGTGTGTGTGTATGTATGTGTGACGGAAACGGAAGGCATGTTCCCCTCACATTTTTTTACATCATGCATCGCCTTTCTTCAGCTTAATAGTCAGTATTTTTTTCTCGATAGATGTTTGTATGAATCTTAACAGCTTTTAATGCAGACACACTCATACGGCTTTATACATTCTTGTACACACACACCAAAATGCCTCATCTCAGCCATTGCCTCTTTTCCCCTCCCTAGCTGTTAAACACTCCCTTCTCATTTCCCCTAAACAACACATTACCTCCCTATCTCCTTCTTTGCACAAACGCACATATACTTGTGCGTACGCGGTACAAAGTAACATGTGTGCAGACTTGTAGGATAATCATGTACACGTGCCACAATTTCTCCTGTGTACAATAATGCACACACATACACACACAAGAACGCGCGCACGCACACACACGTGCACACACACGCGCACGCACGCACACACACACACACACACACACACACACACAACCACACACACATACACACACACAACACACACACACACACACAACACACACACACACACACACACACCAACACACTCACACACATCCTGTTTGTTTATACCATTGTTGCATTAAGTGAAAAAGACATGAATGGAGAACAAAATCTTAAAAAAAAATCATGAAGATTGAAAAGTTCAACTAGAATTGATGTTTGAACAATTTTACAAGTGCGATCCAAATGAGTTTTTGCTCCCGGAACAGATAACCCGTAGCTTTTCCTGAATGAAATAAGCTAGAATTTGGAAACTGCGAAAAGTCAAGCCGTGGCAACAGGTTTCATTTTGTTTTACACCGCAAAGGCGGGGTCACTTACTTAATGGGGATCACAGGGGATTTGTCCGACTCAATTTTAGACTTTGTTTTATTTGTAATTTGCTTTCACCGTGGATTTGATAGCTTTTGCTTTCAAAGGGATTTAATATCTCCATCAAAAAGCGACACTGACTTTGCTTTCGTGTTAAGTGTTGCAGGGCTGTGTAGGGTTTGGACCATTCTCCGGGAATCCAGGACAACTGTCTACTACTGTACAGCAGACTACGCCAAGGGGAACAACTGCACCGCTTTGTTCAAGACTTCATGGCTGACGACAATTGTGGTGCTGTCTGGAGGCTGTCTACACCAGTCTTTCACAGGGTTACACCGAAGAAAACTTTTGCTGCTTTACGTGAGGCTTGACAAACGAGGGACAGCTGAGTACAGCTTTACAATAAGGCTCAGCAAAAGAGAACAGCTGGTGTGTAGCTTTACTGCTCCCTTTCCGCTCCTGCCACTTCCCCCTCCCTCATCTTCAAGTGATTTTTTTTCGTAGGGGAGGTTTGCAGCTGTATTCAAAAGGCCAGCTGCGTCTGACTAGATGGTTTTTTCACGGGGTACTCCCGTTTTCATCTCACCCCTTGGTGCCAGCATGGGGCAACCCATCCTGGGGTCAGACTTTGGTTGGGTGCTATAGGCGGCCTGACCATTTCTCCCTTATTTCCACCTACTATTCACTTCCCTGGCATTTTTCTTTCACTGTAGAACACCATACTACATTCAGAGGCGCCCGCCTTTTTTTCTGACCTCTTGTTCAGTTCTCAGATCCTACCTTCTCACCTATGACCTTAACCTCTCCCTGCAGCCTGCTTCTTTACTGCAACAAGTCACGTCTGAGGAAGGCTTTGTGCCGAACATTCACTTGTCTGCTTTGTACAGTCTGTCAAATTTGGGTTACTTTATACATCTTGTTCTATGTGTTTAGAAACAGTAATTTTTGAATCCTTAGTCTGTGAGGTCTGCAATTTGTATACTCTTGCTATGGATTTTTTCCTCCATATACCCTCAAAAATTGTTCTTTGCCACCCTATGTTCACTTGCGGTGGTGCAAGTGTTGCTTCGTTTTCTTTTGAATTCAAATTGTTCATTATTCTGCTGTTTGTGTGGTTTATTTTTCCCCCTCCGATGCTGTTGCCATTTGTGTATTGGCCTGTGTGTGTGTTTGTCCCGGCATAGATACATTGTTCTGCCTGGGTTTGGATGAAAATTTGCTTCTTTCTGGTTTGACTGAGTTCTGTAGTAAACACAGTTCTTTCTATACGTTTATTGCTGCTTTTTTTTCTTGAATTGGAAAAGTGGATGGGAATCTGTCTATTGTGTGTGTTGATTGTCAAGCCTCACAATACTTCAAAGAGACGTAATGTCTTCTATTCACCTGAAATAAGAAAAAAATATACACGTGTACTTCTGCAATACACTCACTTTGAGGGGGGATGGGCAAAATGATGAAAAATGATTTGTTTTATCAGAATGGGGATATCAGGGTTATTTTCTAGTTACTCTTCAAATGAAAGATGAGTTAGCTATCTTCTTTACGAGCCGAACAGAGACGACCCGGAATTTTGTAATAATTTGAAATAGAAAAATTGATGGGTTTGGGTGTAGAGAATGCTTAAAGGTGGGCCATTTTTAAATTTGGTCCTGGACTCTGTCAGAGGACTATCATAATTATAAACATGTGAATATAAACCCTCAAGCAAGACAGGCAGCGGAAACCATGATCGAAACGTCAGCTTTGACCACGATGTCTGGAGAGAGTTAACATCCAGAACGTCTCTGCTTTCACCTGGAGAAGAGCTAGCCCACTTCAACAGGCCAGGTTACATTTCTTTTTGATCTCGGATACAGTTGTCTCCTGTCTAGAGGATGTTGGCATCGAGTGTGGTTATAGAAGAGGATCATTCGGTTATTTCGCTGAACTTGCGATTTTTTGACAATACTATTAGCATCACACTTTTTGGAAACAGGAATGCATCCCTCTTAAGAGATAAAACAATATTTAGACGAAATAAAAGCTGAAAAGAAAAAAAAAGTGTTTGAAGAAGAATTACTCAAAAGATGAATATGAAAAATGCAGCTTTTCGTTCCCCCCCCCCCCCCCCATTAATACAGGCAGAAAAATGCATTATATGTAAAAACCACCTCCTACAGACATCCACCTTTTCGAGTGTTCGTACCAAACAACAGTTCACTGTTCAATGATCATCTCACTTGGCCAGTCATCCAAACATGGATTTATATCACCTGACTGGGGTCTTTATAAATGTCACAATATGCAGTATGTAGGGGAAACTGGGCGAACTTTGCAGCAGAGATTCTGCAAGCACAGATCAGACATTAACACCAAAAAACAAACAAACACTAGTAGCAAGACATTTCAATAGTCCAGAACACAACGATTGAACTACCTGGCATGCCTGAACTTCATTCAAACTGTTTCTCATTTGAATTCAGTCCTCTTTCTAGATTTCTCAAAATACCTCTCAATTTTACTCTTTGTGGTCTCTATTTTAATTCCTTGACTTCAACTTCCAGCAGCTCACAAGACTTTCCTGTTTGTTACCCCCACCTCCACCACCCCCCCCCCGCACAATAGTTTCTGTGTGTGTTTGTGCCGTGCGTGCGTGGCATGCGTGTGTGTGTGGGTGTGTGTGTGTGTGTGTGTGTGGTGTGTGTGTGTGTGTGTGTGTGGACACCTATCCCTCCCTCCATTCTTGCCGTTTGCCTCCAACAGTTCCAGCGTTCTTTCTCACCTCTTTTACCACTTGTTCATCTTTACTCACCATTCGTCTCATACCCCCTATTCCTTTCCTTGGTCTTCCTCTCTTTATACATGCGTGCACGTGCGCACGCGCGTGCGCGCACACCACACACACACGCATCACACGGGCATACACCCTCTCTCTGTCCAAAACACACGCACACTCTTGTGTGTGCGCGCTCGCGCACACTACACACATGCGCGCATGCGCGCACACACACACATAGGCACACGCACGTGCGCGCACGCACACACACGGCCTCACGTAGTGCACGCAGCACACATACACGTAGGTGCGCGTACAAGCATACACACGCGCGTGCGCTTAACATTCACGCAACATACACACACAACACACATTTCTCCCTTCTCTCTTCCGCTAGGTCTTCTACACTATTCTTACTCAGGGCACACCTTTAGCCCCCTCACCATCTCCATCCCTCCGGCTCCTTCCCATCTCGCACCCGCCGCTTTCAAGTTCCTTTGTACCCCTCCATGTCTATTTATTTGCTCATGACGAGGTGGAGAGGGAGGGTAATAGTGATGATTAGTGTCCCCTGGTTTATGATTTTGTTGTTTGTAATAGTCCCTCCCCATACCAGCCGTTCTACCTCCCATATCTATTGCTCATGAAAAAGGTGGAGACAACGGCGGGTAATACGTAATGATATTTAGGTGGTGATATAATGCTTAGTAAAAAAAATGGCTAATCCCCTCCACTAGGCTCATTCCCATCCCCTCCACTTCCCTCCCTTACTTTCCATCTTCTACACCTTCAACCCAGCCCCTCTAGCCCCTCCCGTTTTCCACCCCCCCCCCCCCCCCCCCCACCCCCCCCCTCCCCACCCCCCCCCCCCCCCCCCCCCATCTGATTTGATCACGACACCCCCCCCCCCCCCCCGTGACCAGCACGGGATAGTAGAATGATTATTGTTGAATGGTGGTTACCCTGCAATTGCTGTTTTTTTTATTGCCATAATGCAGGTTCCCCCTCCCCAGCTCACTTCACCACCGCCCGCCCCGCCACGCCCACTCGTTACCTTTCCCCCCCTACTTCCTTCACCCCTACCCTGCCGATCCCCTCCCTGTGTGTCCACCCACCTGCCCTCCCACAATCCACCTGTCACCTTCACGCCCCCATCGCTCAATTGAACTTTTTCCAGTGAATTCATTCGGCTAAGTGATCTCGTTTCCAGTTGAACTTTTCTCAAAGCGACACAACCATATAGAAATCTTAAGTTGTCTATGTTTGTCAGTTGGCCAGATGTGGCTTGAGAAAGGTTAAATAACGCCATTGATGTTCGCCGGTATTATTTGGGTAGTACTATGGGCGATCTATCTTCCTCTACAAAAAAAATGACTAGTGATTCTCAAATATCCTGATGACGATGTTGTTAAAGTTTTGTTCATTTCTGATATATCTTTTTTTTTCCTGATTTTCTTGTTGATGAAAATAAATCCAAATACCAATCCATACGTAACAGCAAAGAACAAAAGAAATTTGTGAAGAACGTACAAACGATGGTAGAACAAAACATTCAGATGAAAAAAAAAAATGAACAGAAAAAAATGAGACTGATATTAGGGTCATGAGAGAAGAACAACAAAAAAAAATCACAAAAACCAAAACTAGATAAAAACTCTCAAACTCTCGCAACAGACCACTGGGGTGTGTTCGTAGAGTTCCAAAGTCGACACCCCTGCCCCGACGAAACAACACGAAGAGGCCTGTTCCCCAAATACAACGAGCCAAGGTGGCCAGACCCTCCCGGAGCGCAGCGGTGTGGACACTCTCCAACGCCAATTGTCACCACTCGGTCTCGGCATTCGAGCAATACTGAGGAGATAATGGTGCAAGTTCAAGGACCGGATTGCTAGCTATTAGTTAAAGACCACATCCGCCACACCACTCTAAGGCCTCCCAAACAACAAGATGTGGTAGATTACGCCAACCAAGAGGCTTGTAGGCGGCGGGGAGACATGGGCCTACAAAAAATGAAAGAAATCTGGCAACCCAGGATACCTATCAGTGCTCAAGAAGCTCAAGCGCCCAAGTCCAGCGCCCAGATCCGTTAGGAATTACTGGGTCCAACTGCAGAGCTAATTGAGGACAGAGGTGACGGGAATGTGAAGACGGACAACTTTGGGAATTACATCAAGTCAACGAGCAGCAGGAAACCGGCAAATGTCTCCCCGCTCGAGGGTCGATGGGGTAAACTGAGCTTTGAGACCCAAGGACAGGCAAGAGACTCAAAACCGACAGTTCCAGTCGCCTTCAGTAAAAGCTCCCTTGCTCTTCTACCGACTTCACTGCCAAGAACAGGTCTCAGCACTAAGTCACCTGGGCCATGTTGCGACAACCATCTCTATCACAGAAGAA
Organism: Conus betulinus; assembly: GCA_016801955.1. NCBI lineage: Eukaryota > Metazoa > Mollusca > Gastropoda > Neogastropoda > Conidae > Conus > Conus betulinus. The sequence goes on from JADBJO010025731.1 coordinate 16,779, forward strand.
GGAGGCGCAAACTGCTGAAGAACCTTGATCCCCGGAAAGCGCATGGGACGGACCAAATCAGTCCCCGCTTACTTAAGGAACTCGCAGATGAACTATCGCCAGCTCTCACCTTGCTCTACCAGTCACCCATCGATACAGGAATTGTTCCCAGGGAATGGAGGACAGGTAATGTGTCACCAATTTTCAAGAGAAGGGGGGAGAGCTCACAGGCCAGAAAACTACCGTCCCGTGTCATGTGGCGAGCGTGCCTGGAAAAAATCCTCGAGCCAGATTACTGGGTCCACACAGTGATGAGCTTTGCCGAGAAACAAAACATCATCTGCAACCAACAGCACGGGTTTCGCGCGGGGATCGTTCTTGTGTCAGCCATCTGTCGGACGTTATAGGTGAAATCACTCTCGACCGAGAGAAGGGGAGACAGCACGATGTCGTGGTGTTAGATTTCTTCAAAGCCTTCGGACACGGCCTGCCATTCATTTTCAGTCCATACAAGCTCCAACACTATGGTATTCAGGGGTCATTGTTAACAGATGGCTACGAACTTCCTGACGACAAAAGGCATGATGGTGGGATGGAGCCAACGTCAGGCGTTTGTAGGGGTGGAGTCAGGTGTCCCCCAGGGCTCCGTCTTGAAGGGCCCTGCCTCTTCCTGTTCTACATAACTCACATCCCCGACAGGTTTCTCCTCAACCGTGGCGACCTTTTCACATACGACACTGCTCCAGATGCCACAAGACTGTTCAGAAGGCTAGCGATCAGTCCATCCTCCAAGAAGACCGGGATGTGGCTGCCAAGCAGGGACAGCAGACTTGGCTCATGGTCCCTTCACCCGGTGGACAAGTGCCACGTACTGCACTTTGGCGAAAAACTTAAGACCGCTTACAAACCTGCATGGCCAAAATCTCGAGACCACTACGGAGGAAAAGTATCCGGTGGTTACCCTGTCTAACCAATTTGAAATGGGAACCCTGCATCGGCAACAATGCCAACAAAGCCTCCAAGACCCTTCGCTTGGTCAAGCGGAACCTCAACAAGGGCTCCATCAAGACAAAGGAGAGAGCTACAAAGCCCTGGTTCGCCCGACTCTGGCCGTATGCCTGCCAAGTATGGGACCATACCAGGACAGGGGACAAAACGGCGCTGCTTGAAAAGGGTGCAACGAAGGGCGGCACGCTGGGTAGTCAAGCCGCTATCGTCAGACTTCCAGCGTTTTAGTGCGATGTACGAACAACTTCACCGGGCACCGCTTGAAGACGGACGACGTCTGATCCGCTGTCGACATTCTTCAAATTACATCATGGAGACATCCATGATCGACTCCGTACATGTTCCTCCTCGCCACACCCATCACTACGACACTCGTAACTCCCGTTTAGCGTCGCGGACTCCCGGCTGGGAGGTCGTGGGTTCGAATCCCATCAGAAGTCATGTGGCCGACCGCTCCTACCCAGAGTTGAGTTTGCTGCGGACTCAGTTGGGAAGACTGGGACCACACAGTCGAGTTTCATCCACTTAATGGATGCGTTTCTGAGAGTGTTGCTCAAATTTCCTGACCAACACTGCAGGTGCCTGTATCTCTCGGGCCTGGTTGACGCCGGGATATATTATGAAAGGAAGCGTAGAGTACAGCCCTGTCATGTAGTCTCAGACCGAAATGGAAATCCGTAGCATCATCTTAATCATCCTCATTCTCATCGATCAGCATAAAAAAAAAATGTCTCAAATTCTGTGGCCCTTCATGCCCTGCTCTCATGGTGACCTCAGTTTCGATGTCCTCTCTCCACGTCTGTGGCCTTTGTTTGGTTCCGTCGGGGTCACCGGTATCGGCGAGTCCATGGGGGCTGTCGTTGGACGGACGTGGTGGCGCCCTCCGGAGGGAGAGCTCACTCACGCCGGCTCCGCGACTAAGCAATTATTGTCGTCAGTAGGGGGCTTAGTAGGTGGTGTCCCTGCGTATGTTAGATCAGAACAGGCGCCACTGAACACCACTGAAGTGACTCGGCAGCAGTGCAGTGTCTCCTCCGTGGGTTTGCCTCTTAAACACAGAGACAGCGACAAGGAAGACGCTCTTCGAACATGAGACACCGTCCTTTCCCCTCACTCTCTTTCTGACTTTGGCAAGCTCCATTTGCCAAATACCAAGTCTGACCTGCCCTTGAGCAGCCCGAGCAACCAGAACCACCTTCAACTTAGGCTGCAAAGTCCTGGATGGGTACCGTCGTCGTCCACTGCCTTCCCGTTTGCCAGCGTCAGCACCTTCCAGGGTATGCAGACAGACCATTTAGATCTTACCTGGAGAAACAGGTGAACCAAGTCACGAGGCTGGACATTGTGTGGGATGCACAGCGGACCAAGCAGGTTGGAAAGGGTGCACCCGGGAAAAGAAGGCAAGGGTATACGCAGAAAAGTGTCAGGGAAGACTAAACTGCCAGGCAAATGGATGGACTTTCTCCGCGAACCCAGTGAACAAGCAGGAGCTGTTTTTCTTTCTTGGAATTCCAAGGTGAAGGACTTCTCCTGGCCACCAGCAAAGGCTGGTGTGTGTTTCGTCGGGGCAAGCTGTGGTTACTTGTTGGTGCTGGATCAGCATGCAAAACTGCTGCAATCATGAGGAGGCAGACACCAGATCGTGATTCATGTGGTTCGATGCATTGGGAGTAGGTGAAAGGACTATACAAGAGCTAACTTCTGATCATGATACTAGTGACAGTGTTGTCATCCTTTGCAGGCGTAGTCCATGATCTGACTGCAATCCAACCCCTGGCTGACATTTTTGGGTGGCTTTTGGAATGGGCAGAATGTTACAGGTTCTACCACATCAACGCCATCTGTCAAGCTTTGGAGGGTCATGATCACCGTGCATTACCGTGTTTTCACGTAGTTTCAGGTTGTAACGAAACTCTGCCTTCAATGGCCGGGGCACGAAGTCTACTTGGCAGGCTTGGCAAGTCTACGAGGACATCACAGAGACATTTCAGTGCTTGGCCAGTCAACCCTTCCAGAAACCTGATGTTGAACGATGATGCTTTCCAAGCTGTCATTCTGTACGACAAAACTAGCCCCTGAGATACTCTGTCATGAGATAAGGGAAGAAACTCTTCTGTTCGGAAGAATTGGGCTATGGACAAACTGCCACCCCCAAAGATGCACCACTCCAGCATGTCCGGCGTACAGTGTATTAAGCCACGAATCTAGTACAACCAGCACCAAACAAGCAGGGGCTCGTTTGCCCCAAGATTTTCCTAGGACGAAGGAATCAGAGAGGGGGAGTCGGTCCTCTATCGCTCGGTCCTTGTGAAGAATCAGAATTCGATCAGTTGGGTCTGTCCATGCCCACCTCACCTCAAACTGTGTAAGGTAAGCATTTGATCGATTTGAATCGAGGGCTCGGAAGACCAGAATTGTGTCCCCCCTTTTGCCCTATTGCAAAATGGCGGGCTGCTTGCCCACTACGTACGGCACGAATAAAATGCCATTGATGGCGAAGCAGAGACCGGCAGCGTCGCGAACCAGTCGAACCATAGCGTGAAAAAGGATTTTTTGTTCAACGTAAATCCAACGTTTCACATGATGTAGGTGTGGCGACAGTTTCGCAGTCCCATGATACGGCTTTTGTCGACAACGCATCGCAGGCAGGCTACAATATTACATCACACATCACACACACACACCGCACCACACCCACACACTCTCTCTCTCTCTCTCTCTCTCTCTCATCTCTCTCTCACCCCACACACACACAACACACACACACAGACACACACACACCACACGGGCCAGTGAGGGTGCTGTCTCTCACTTGTTTCTGCACCCCCCTTGGCCAGCCGAACTGTGGACAGGCTTTTGAGAACCTCTGATCATTGGTGAGACGGAAACACACACTGATGCACTAAACAGCAGCCGCTGTGCGTTCGTGTTTCGTGCTCCTCGAAGGGGAAGTGCATGAATGGCGTGGGAGGATGGCCGGAGGAGTGGGGAAGGCGAAGGGGGATGGTAGTGGAGGATGGGGGGTGGGCGGTTGGGTGTACAGTGGTACTAGTACTAGCAGCAGCTTCACGATAGTTTGGTAGTAACAGTAGTTTACGTAGTAGACGACTGTCATTTTACATTGTAATCTTAATATCAGACGAATGTGTGTGTGGTGTGTTTGTGTGTGTGTGTGTGTGTGTGGTGTGTGTGTGTGGTGTGTGTGTGTGTGTGTGTGTGTTCGTGCAACGCGTGTGCTGTGCCTGCATGCGTGTATGTGAGAGTGAGAGTGAGTGTGTGTGTGTGGTTGTGGTCTTGTGTGTTGTGTGTGTGTGTGTGTTGCGCGTTGCGTGGCGTGTCTTGCGTGCGTGTGTGTGTGTGTGTGGTGTGTGTGGTATGTGTAATGTGTGTGTGTGTGTGTGTGTGGTGTGTGTGTGTGTGTGTGTCGTGCGGTGTGTGTGTGTGGTATGTGTGTGTGTGTGTGTTGTGTGTTGTTGTGTGTGTGGTGTTGTGTTGTCACGTGTGTGTTGTGTGATGCTAACTCCAAATCGTTACTATCCAAGTAGATGGACTCTGCAATAAAGAAAAATCTATTTTCCCAACAAATCGAAAGATAAGGGGGAACGTTAATCTGCATAAGAGGAAAAGCCTGAAACAATGGTGAAATATTCCCATATAAAAACCACAGGCAGTCAAACCCGTTTATGAGCCGCTGTGGATAATTTTGTTTTACACTACATGCAGATTGTGTCGGTGTTGCCGTTTAAGTTTTAAACTCCGCATCCTGCCCATGCGAAGACCCCAAGGTCAGAAGACTGCAAAGAAGGCTCAACGTCTCCAAGCTCAGGGATAACAAAGTTGCAGAAGATTTCTCCAATTACCTAGTTGGCAGGCTGGCCCACAAGAACCGAGGGGATGACCACAGCAGCATTGAAGAGCAGTGGGAGGCCTTCAGAGATGCAGTCTACTTTACTACCCTCGAACACCTCGGAACCAGCAAACCAGTAGAACCAAGACTGGTTTGATGAGAATGACGCAGAAGTGCAGACACTGCTGTTGTGAGAACCACCATCTGTTCAGAGCGCACCAGAATGACCCCACATCACAATTAGCTAAGGAGTTTGCCTTCACCAGTGCAAAACAAAAAGTGCAGAAGAGGTTCGCGAATGCAGAGATGCCTGGTTCCGATGAAATCCAGGGCTAGACAGTCATGGACACCAAGCGTTTTCTATGTACGCTTTGAAGGCTGTGTATGGACCCCAGTCCTCCGGCTTCCCCCCCCTCCTCAATGCAGAGGGGGGACCGCAGCTGCTGACAGAAAAGAAGCAGATTCTGGAGAGATGGCTGAACACTATATCTGATACCCAATATAATAATTAAGAGGAAGAAGAATACTTTCAATCAGGTCCTCAGCCGCCCTGCCTCAATCAACGACGAGGCCATTGCACGCCCTACCTCAAGTGGAGATCAGGCAAGACCTTGACAACCCTCCCCCCCCCCTCCCCACCCCCCCCCACGAAGAAGAAGTCAGAAAGGCAATCAAACAACTTTCCTGTGGCAAAGCGCCAGGATCTGATGCAATCCCTGCCGAAGTTTTACAAATCAGGAGGCCCAGCCTTGACACAGAAGCTGACGCAGCTCTTCCAGTCCATGTGGAATGAAGAGAGGGTCCCACAGTTGAAAGATTGCCAACATTCTCCACATCTACAAGAGAAAAGGCAACCGCCAGTCCTGCGACAATCACCGAGGCATCTCTCTCTTGTCCATAGCTGGGAAGATCTTGGCTCGTGTCCTGCTCAACCGCCTTCTACTACACCTTGAGCAGGGTCTCCTCCCAGAAAGCCAGTGTGTGGCTTTCGTGCAGAACGTGGAACTGCAGACATGATATTTGCTGCACGACAGCTCCAGGAAAAATGCCAAGAGCAGCAGAGCGATCTGTTCGTGACCTTTGTCGATCTGACCAAGGCTTCGATACGGTCAGCAGAGATGGCTTGTGGAAGATCATGGGAGAAATTTGGCTGTCCCAGCAGGTTCATTACGATCGTCCGACAGTTCCACGACGGCATGATGGTGAAAGTACTGGATGATGGAGACGAGTCAGAAGCCTTTCCAGTGACCAACGGCGTAAAGCAGGCTGCGTTCTCGCCCCTACACTCTTCAGCATGGTCTTCTCCGCCATGCTGACTGATGCCTTCCCGTGACTGCCAGGGTGGTATACACGTCAGATACAGAACTGACGGTGTGCTGTTCACCTCAGGCGACTGCAGGCTGTTACAAAGGTGAAGAGACCGTCATCAGGGACTTCTTGTTTGCTGATGACTGCGCCCTCAATGCCAGCACAGAGCAGATGATGCAGCACGAAATGGACTGCCTCTCACGAGCCCTGCGACAACTTCGGTCTCACCATCAGCACCAAAATGACCCGAGTGATGTATCAGCCTGCACCAGGTAAACCCTACCAGGAACACACACATGGTAAAGGGACAGAACTTACAGGCAGTTGACAACTTCACCTATCTGGGGCAGCACACTCTCACGAGCTGTGAACATTGACGCAGAGGTCAGGAACAGGATTGCCAAAGCCAGCTCTGTGTTTGGAGACTCCCGTGAAAATGTCTGGGAGTGGAGAGGACTAAGCCTTACCACCCA
>JADBJO010025732.1:0-15000 GCA_016801955.1 Conus betulinus
AGCTTTACAATCTCATTAAAGAGAACTAGGTACAGAGCAAAGAGAATCTACTTCCTGCCCGTATGTCAATTTCGATCAGACTAAAGAGATGTATAGATGTAAAAAGGGTATGACAGTCCTGACCCCATGGTTGACAACATATTAATTTGAGAACGTTTAATCTTTTTCTTGTTTTATCGATCAATTTTCAGTATGTGTTTTTCCAGTTCAGCTTAGGGGTTGAAAATACCCCCCAGGAATTTAACTTTTTGTTTATATTCTAGAACTCTGACCATCTAGCAAATGTATGGCCCTACACCAGCAGAATCATCCCCCTCTACTCGGTGCTGATGGAAACAACATTGATCACTGGCAAGGAAAAGATCTTAACACCCCGGGCAGAAGACTTCAACAGAGTCCTGAAGAAGCCATCAACGATCAATGACCAAGCCATTGACGGCCCCCTCCAGTGTCCATGAGCGAGGGAATGGTTCAGCCACCCACCCTCTAGGGGACCCCAGAAGCGACATGTTTGCTGTTTACTGGCAAAGCTCGTCATTCAGACTCCATACCACTTTATCAGTTTGTTTGTTTCCTCTGATGTGGCAGCAGGAGGCGATCCCTCAGGAGTTCAAAGATGCATCCATTATCCACTTGTACAAGTACAAAGAGAACATCCAGGCTTGTGGAAACCACCGAGGCATATCCCTCCTACCGCAAGCGCAAGATATGTGCGAGGATTCTGCTGAACCGCCTTGTAACGCCTCATAAAGCAAGAGCTTTTGCCAGAGAGCCAAGGTGGCTTCAGAAAAGACAGAGGAAACCATTGATGTGGTATTTGCTTCTAGACATCTGCAGGAAAGATGCCAGGAACAAAATGCCCAGCTGTTCTTCACTTACGCCGACCTGACCAAGGCCTCCGTAATGTCAGTGAGAGGGGCAGTGGACGATCATGGCCAAATATGTATGCCCACCGAAATTCATTTCAGTGGTAGGGAAGTTTCATAATGGAGGCAGGACAATGGAGAGACATCTCACCCATTCCCTGTCACAAATGGCCTAAAGTAAGTATGTGTTTTGGGCACCACTCTGGCCGCATGTTCCCTGGAATGCTGACTGACGCCTTCAGAGAAAGAGATGCAGGCACTGATATCAGATTCAGAGCAGATGGAAAACTGTTGAACCTCAAAAGGCTACAGGCAAAAACTACGGGTGATGACAAACATCCTAGGGGACTTTCTGTTTGCTGAAGACTGCGCCCTCAATGCTGGCTCAGAAACTGACATGCAGTCCAGCATCCACAAGTTTTCTGTAGCCTGCACCAACTTCGGTCTCTACATAAACACAAAGAAGACAAACGTTTTGCATCAACCTGCGCCAGGCAGACCCTACCCTGAGCCTAACATCACAGTCAATGGTGTGAGACTTGCTGCAGTTACCACATTCACCTACCTTGGCAGCACACTGTCTCAGAATGTCACCATCGACGATGAAGTGAGCGTCAGAATTGCAAAAGCAAGTGCAACCTTTGGCAGACCACACACCAATGTCTGGAACAGAAGAGGCATCAGCCCAGAGACCAAGCTGAAGGTGTGTAGAGATCAGTTGTTCTCCCCCACACTCCTCTATGCCTTGAAATGTGACAATGCACCAACAGCATGCCGGGAAGCTGAATCACTTCCTCACAGCCTGCCTCAGAAGTTTGTTTAACATAAAATGGCAAGATGAAATCCCAGACACTGACTGACTGAGGTACTTGACAAGCAAGCCTGCCAAGCAGCTACACCATCGTGATGCCGTCCCAGCTTCAATGGGCAGGTCATGTAGCTTGCATGCCAGACCACCAGCTACTCAAGAGATTTTTCCCACAGGTCAGAGTCAGAAGAAACACTTCAAAACACTCTTCAAACATCCATGAAAGAGTTTTCACATCAACCCTGACACATAGTAATATACTACTATGGATCGACCTAGATGGCACTGGGTATGCACTCTATCCACAAAGGCCACAGTTTATGTGAAGAAAGAACAGCTGCAGCTCAACAAAAGAGACAGGCAAGGAAAGCCTGCGCCAGCAATCAAGAGATCTCCCGCATCTCCTGTTCAAGCTGACACCACATGTTCCATGCATCATCTACCTGCTCAGCCACGTGCCTATCCACCAATCATCTCAGTTCCCTCGGCCCAAAAATGACTGAATTAGTCCTCGTCTATTTCTCAGATAAATGAACACTTGTGACAGTTTTCGGAAAATTTTTTACATCACTGTAGACCCATGTAAAACAAGTAAAGTCGCGACTGATCTCTCTCTCTCTCTCTCTCTCTCTCTCTCTCTCTCTCTCTCTCTCTCTATATATATATATATATATGTGTGTGTGTGTGTGTGTGTGTGTGTGTGTGTGTGTGTGTGTGTGTGTGTGTGTGAGTGAGTGTGGTGTGTTTGAACATCTTTCAATTATTTGTATTGTTAGAGAGAGAGAGAGAGAGAGAGACAGACAGAGAAAGAGAGAGAGCGAGAGAGAGAGCGAGAGAGAGAGAGAGAGAGAGAGAGAGAGAGAGAGAGAGAGAGAGAGAGAGAGAGAGAGAACGAGAATGGGGCGTGTACAAGAAATCAAATTGATTAACGAATTTAATGCCAGCATATCAACACATACACAGCATTCATGACAACAAAAAAATAATATTCTACGACCGACCGCTCTCACCTTGTATACCTGATACAAAAAAGAGAAAGTTTCTTTACGGTGTCGCTATTACAAGGATACATTAATAAACAGAGACGAGAGCTACTAAGATGTTTGTAATTATTAGGGGCAATATACTGTTTTCTTCAACTAAGACAGGACAGCACAATGTAAAATGTCATTCGTTTTCAACAGACACATTATATGATGGGATTGATAGATTCTGTGTTTCATGCCTCCTGTATGTATGAAAACGCACCTTCAAGGCGGAAGCATCAGCACAAAATCTAGTCATATATATATATATATATATATATATATATATATATATATATATATATATATATAAATACCACTAAAATGCCTAATAAAATTCTTAAAGTGCTCAACTCCTTGGGGAGCAACATCTATTAAAAATAGGATGGTAAAAGGAAGTTTTAAAATCAACAGGTCTGTTTTCGACCATCCTGAGGAGAGCGAGCGCTCGAAACAGACCTGTTGATTTTAAAACTTCCTTTTACCATCCTATTTTTAATATATATACATATATATATATATATATATATAAAATTAGTTTGCAGCAAACATAATCGTACATACTGCATAACCCAAGTATTCTTACCTGTATTATTCAAATCCTTTGGCAAGATGTCAACTATCAGGGATTACCTGTAATTATCGATTTGCAGTAACCTCAGCCAATAACAGAAGCAATCTGCAATCGAATTATCAGCGATAGAATAGGCCTACCTGTTCACTTCATAGTAAACTAGATCATCAGAGGTACGTGGTTCAACAGCTAGAAATGTCTTCACCGCAATAAATGCACTTTCTAACAGTGCTGAGGGGCATTTTGTCATCCACATATTTCAGAACTATACGGCATAATAGGTTGAACCTGACCATCACACAACTTTTAAAGTACATCTAACGAATAGTTGTTCAACGTACGAAGCTGTTGCATTATACACGATAGTGCTTTGCTAGACATATATTTACACACAGCAACAAAACTGAATCTAGTAGACATATAGACACCTAGATGCTTATACGCATTTTACAACAGACATAACAGAACCATCAAATATCCATCTTTCCCTCGCACTTTCTAAAGACATAATGCATGAACGTAACACCATGCCTACCATTACTGATGACTTCGAGGGCTAATTCATCTACACATAACTAAAACAAAACCGGACTACAGATATCACCCCGTTCACGACCAGAAGAACACTGAATACACTCTGTAAGCCTGGCACCACACTGCGCACACATTTTCACGCTAATGTACATACTTTACACACAGCGATAAAATTTTTCACCCTAATTCATTCTTTAACAATACTGGACATAAAAGGTTCCTGTTAATAATATCAAAACAATTCTCGAAATCAATAAATGCAACATAAAGTTTACGATTTGAGAACAACGGTTTTAGCACACAAGCCATTAAAGTAAATAGATGATGGACAGTAGAGTATCCCCTTTTAAACCCTGCCTGCAATTCCCCTGTAATATTGTCCTCAACCCATGCTTGCGGTCGTCTCTTTATAATGGTCCCGTATACTTTACTTCCTGTATCGCACAAACTAATACCTTTGTGATTGCCAGGTTGATCGACATTCCCTTTTTAATAATGGCAAGGTAACAGATTCAGTCCACCATTCCAGATATATACCTCTATCAAAACGTAGACTGAAAAATTTCATAGAGTGTGACCTGCCGATTCATGTGCATTCACTATCTCACCGATCACACCATCAGAGACTGCTGCTTTCTTAGCTTTTAATTCATGCAGTGCCATAGTTTAGGCGACGTACAGGAAAGGTTAATATAGGAGACAGTTTAGCCTTAGCACTGTGACAGAACAGCCGTAGACAATTACAACGGTAAGGACGGCTTTGACAGTGGCACCAGTACTACCTCTAGGTCCACAGTCTGGAATAGGGTGACAGACCCCGCCTGGGACTTGGTAGTTGGTGCCACTGAAAGGGCTTGGGAAGGATTCTGACCAAAAAGCCCCAAGCCAGGGTGTGGACTGATCCGGTGTAACGATCCATTTTAACTCCCCTCCAATTTTAACTCCCCGGGAGTTAGAATTAGCGCGTGCCAATTTGAACTCCCCGGGAGTTAAAAAACAAGTCACGCCAGAATGACTCCCCCCGGTTTTAGATTAACTCCCCCACCCCAAAACATTCACTTTTATGTGTTGGTCACGATATGAGAAATAAACATTTAATATACACTCCCCTCCCCCTCCCTCTCCCTCTCTCTGTCTGTCTGTCTGCCCTGCTATCTGTCTGTCTCCTCTCTCTCTCTCTCTCTCTCCCCCCCCCCCCCCCCCCCCCAACTTTCTTTCAGTCTCTCGCTCACTCTCTCACTCTCCTTGCTTGTCTGTCTTCCTTTTTGCCTATGTATCCGTTTGTCTCTCTTAATCTCTCTCCCTCTCTCTTTGCTTGTTTCTCTGTCTGCCTGTCTATTTGTTTATCTATCTCAGTATCACTGTCTCTAGCGTCTCCCCCCCCCCCCCCCCCCCCCACTCCCCCTCTCTCTGCTTTTCTTTCTTTCTTTTTTTACCCCCTCTCTCTCTCTCTCTCTCTCTCTCTCTCTCACTCTCCCTCTCTCTCTCTCTCTCTCCTTTTCTCTCCCACCCTCTCTCTCTCTCTCTCTCTCTCTCTCTCTCTCTGCATGCTTCTAGTCAGCTTTGTTTACTATTATTAGTGTTTATCAACGACAGATTGGATTAATAGGCTTTTATGTTAGCCTAAGATCTTTATCTTCGTCAAGTAAAGTTTTCAAGTGTCATGTGTCAAGTGTCTCTCTGCAGTGTGTGTGCGCGTGTGTGTATGTGTATGTGTGTGTGTGTGTGGGGGGGGGGGGGGGGGGGGGGGGGGTGCAGTCGTGGCATTCGTGGCCAGAATGACTTCCCCTTCTATTTTTTAACTCCTCGGGAGTCAATCTGGATCAACATTTCTTGATCGACAGTAACTCCTCGGGAGTCAATCTGGATCAACATTTCTTGATCGACAGTAACTCCCCGGGAGTTAGTTTAGGCACGTGCATATCCCCTGGTGGGGGTGGGGGGTGGGGGTGGAGTTAAAATACGCACGTGCCTAAACTAACTCTCTGGGAGTTAATTTCGATCAAGAAGTATTGATCCAGATTGACTCCCTGGGAGCTAACAAATACAAGGGAGGAGGGGGTGGGGGGAGTCGTTCTGGCCTTATACCAGGAATGACCACCCCCCCCCCCCCCCCTAAACTGTACCAAGAATACTGGCTGCATCTTTGGAAAATGAATAAATAATTGAGTAGTTTGTCTTGTATAGATACTCCAAACCTCTGTGTGTATGTGTGTGTGTGTGTGTGTGTGTGTGTGGTGTGTGTGTGTACGTGCGTGCGTGCGTGCGTGTGTGTGTGTGTGTGTGTGTGTGTGTGTGTGTGTGTGTGTGTGTGTGTGTGTGTGTGTGTGTGTGTCTGTCTGTCTGTCTCTCTGTGTGTACCTGACGCACGGCCACAGTTCACAACCGATCAACACCAAATTTGGCATCTAGCATCCTTGGCACCCTTGGAAGGTCATGGCGTCTTTACGGCCACAGTTCTCAGCAGATCGACTTCAAATTTGGTATCAAGCATCTTTGGCACCTCGGAAGGCCATGGCGTCCTTACTTTTTGTATATAACCTCCACCAAGGGTCGCAGCGCAAAGCGCTGAGTCGGTCAAAGTGCGAGGTCAAAGTGTGTGAGCGTTAGTGTGATATAAGATTAAAATAGAGACAAATAGTACCTTCATCTTCCGGAAATTACATTTAAGAACCTGACACCTGACGAAAATGGATTGCAAAAGGACTGCACTATAAGGCCCAGTGCCCTGCAGAACTATAAGGCCCAGTGCCCTGCAGAACTATAAGGCCCAGTGCCCTGCAGAACTATCAGGCCCAGTGCCCTGTAGAACTATCAGGCCCAGTGCCCTGCAGAACTATCAGGCCCAGTGCCCTGTAGAACTATCAGGCCCAGTGCCCTGCAGAACTATCAGGCCCAGTGCCCTGCAGAACTATAAGGCCCAGTGCCCTGCAGAACTATCAGGGCCCAGTGCCCTGCAGAGCTATCAGGCCCAGTGCCCTGCAGAACTATCAGGCCCAGTGCCCTGCAGAACTATCAGGCCCAGTGCCCTGCAGAACTATCAGGCCCAGTGCCCCTGCAGAACTATCAGGCCCAGTGCCCTGCAGAAGGGGTGCTGGATGCCCAGGTCATCCACTAAAAGGACGCTAACTTTCAAATCACATTGGCATAGTCACACCACTTCTCAAAGCAAAATTGAACTGAATCAGTTGGAGAAACAGCTGAGATGTAAGGTCCGTTTTTTTTTAACACACTCAGACACACACGCACACACACACACACACACACACACACACGCACACACACACACACACACACACACACATTTGCATTGTAATGTTCTTCATCATGGTTGTTGCCGTGCTAGAAATGAAAGGAGGGTGGGTGACTTCCCATCTCCTAAGCCTTTCATCCTTCGTAAGATTTAAATACAAGACAGACATGGGGGGGGGGGGGGGGGGGGGGGGGGGGGGGAGCACACAGACAGAGACGGAGACAACCGGACAGACAGACAATAGAGGGAGAGAGGGAGATAGAGAAAGGGGAAAAAAAGGGAGAGAGAAAGAGAGAGAGAGAAAGAGACAGAGAGAGAGGGGGAGACGGACAGACGGGCAGACAGAGAAAGGCGGAGGAAGGGAAGAAGGGGGGTGTATATTAAATGTTTGTTTCTCATATCGTCACTACCCCATAAAACTGAATGTTGTAGGGTGGGGAGTTCATCTAAAACGGGGGGGGGGGGGGGGGGGGGGGGGAGTTTAAAATTGGCACGTGCTAATTCTAACTCCTGGGGAGTTAAAAAGTGGAAGGGAGTTAAAATGGATCGTTACACCAGTAAGGTAGAGTGTACGTGTGTGAATGTGCAAATGCTTTAAGTACAAATGCTTAAGTATATAAACTACTTTCTCCAAAGTGTAAACACTTTACCACTCAAGGATCCAATGAAAGTTTGAACCAAATGAAGTGGAAAGATGACACAAGGAAAATAAATCTGGATCATAGATTTTTACACATCAAACCATTTACATTCAAAAGTTAGAAGGAATACGAGCAAATATAATTTACAAACAGTATCATAATCATGTGTACGACTTTCACGCACAGGACTATCAGTCACTAATCGGCATGTAAACATAGGCTGGTGTGTCCCTGACCCCAACTGAACTCTCTCTCTAGAGTGTTCCAACACCGAGTTAGGACGAGAATCTGGCATGGATGGTTAGTTCAGCAACCTGATCAACCCGTCTAAATTTAGAATCATCGTCTTTCCCCTTTCGTCACCTTCCCTCCAAAGCCTGCGCTGTGACGTCATAGAAATCACGGGATTCTGACGCAATACCACAATCATTACGATTCCAACTGGACACCCCACCCTCCTGTCCTCCCCAGTCTCCATCGCACAAGAAATCATTTTGACAATAATCGTTGACAACATTGTGGTTTTCCATACATACCTTACCCATACCCATTGCATTATTCTCATAACACACACAGACTTTTTCCCACAGTCACATTCATTCATATATTCAGACTCATTCACCATTTCCCCTTCATGCTCAATTCAAAATTTCCGGACACATCCTCACATTTCATTTCCACCAGACTGGCACCATCAGCAGACAGACAGTACTTTCTCCCGTCAATAATCAGATGATCATACACCGTAGACACCCTCTTACCTTCTGCACTTTTTGTTTTTGTGAAAACAGTCAATAAATCCTGACCTCACGCACACACACACTGAAAAGTCCACGCCTATTTACTCTCCATTCAGTTTTGTCTTTTCCTTCAAAATTCTCTCTTTATCCTTGTAAAATGTTAGTCTGGTAATCACTGAGGAATCAGGCTTGTTATAAAATGTTAGTCCAGCAATCACTGGGGAATCAGGCTTGTTGTAAAATGTTAGTCTGGCAATCACTGGGGAACAACGCTTGTTGTAAAATGTTAGTCCAGCAATCACTGGGGAATCAGGCTTGTAAAATGTTAGTCCGGCAATCACTGGGGAATCAGGCTTGTTGTAAAATGTTAGTCTGGCAATCACTGGGGAATCAGGCTTGTTGTAAAATGTTAGTCCAGCAATCACTGGGGATTCAGGCTTGTAAAATGTTAGTCCGGCAATCACTGGGGAATCAGGCTTGTTGTAAAATGTTTGGTCCGGTAATCACTGGGGAACAACGCTTGTTGTAAAATGTTAGTCCAGCAATCACTGGGGAATCAGGCTTGTAAAATATTAGTCCGGCAATCACTGGGGAATCAGGCTTGTTGTAAAATGTTAGTCTGGCAATCACTGGGAATCAGGCTTGTTGTAAAATGTTAGTCCAGCAATCACTGGGGAATCAGGCTTGTAAATGTTAGTCCGGCAATCACTGGGGAATCAGGCTTGTTGTAAAATGTTAGTCTGGCAATCACTGGGGAATCAGGCTTGTTGTAAGATGTTAGTCCGGCAATCACTGGGGAATAAGGCTTGTTGTAAGATGTTAGTCCGGCAATCACTGGGGAATCAGGCTTGTTGTAAAATGTTAGTCCGGCAATCACTGGGGAATCAGGCTTGTTGTAAGATATTAGTCTGGCAATCACTGGAGAATCAGGCTTGCTGCTAAGGTGGGGCACATGATCCGTCTCCACACTGTCAGAACGACCGAGTTTATCAGAAAGACGTGCTTTCAACTGACGCTCAAGGGCAACACTGGTCTCCCCCTCTTCCTTCTTCATTCCGTATAAAATCAGTGTCATGCACCATGTGAGAAAAAAAATTGTTAGAACTCGCGTTGGAAACCCATTTTTACAGGGTGCTTGCTCCTCATCAGTCGTTTTTTTTTTCTAGTTGTAATATGTGCTCTTGGAGAGAGAAAAAAAACGAAATTGCCTGGCACTTTTGTCAGAGGCAGAAGACAAAGAAGAGAAAGAGAAAAGAAGAAAGCAGAGCTTAAAAAGAAAGAGTTTATGGTTGATCCTAGGGTGAGTATGGGATGTGTGAACATGTTTGATAATTTTAGATACAAGCTTTAGTCGCAGTCTTGAATTCTAGATCGTTTTGGTTGGGATCGGAATTATTTCCAAATTCTACCCCGAACACGCGTTCGATAGGTAAGATGTGCATCCTGTGATGTTTCTTTCATTAACATAATGTCTTGGTTTCTACTACGGCAAACACCCTGTATCTGGAACCCTGACCGCCTCCTTTCAGCCCTTAACGTAATGTCCGCTGCCCAAAAAAACATTCCGATTCTCTTCTGAGCAAAAAAAAAAAAAAAAAAAAAAAAAAGAGAAGAAAATGACGGAAGGAACCCAGGGCGTTTTGGGGTTCGTGAACTCATAGTGATTTTGTTTGTGTGGGGCGGATTCAGCATCTGTGTGCCCCCCCCCCCCCCCCCCCCCCCCCAAAAAAAGTGAAACGAATGTGTGCATCAAAAATAATGTTAGATGTTTTTTTTTTCTTTTGGTGGAATATTGTGGAATAAATTACATACTGGCCAAAGAAAAAGAGCTGAAATTAAAGCCCCCACACGCCAAAAGAAGTTAGGCGCAAAAAGAAAGAAAGAAACATTAATTTCAGGGAAGAACTTTATAGTGGTATTCTGATTTGTTTTATTCAAAGGAAGGGGGTCAGATTGGTGGTAGTGTGCCGGGCGTATGATTGTGTTTGCATGTGAGTGTGTATATAGAGACCGTTGTGTAACTATCAGGTCATTTCTCTTTTTATCTTCCTTCCAGATTGTCCGTCCTTTTCTCCAAGTTTGGAACACGAGCATACAAATCGTCCCTGTCATCTTTCAATGTCATGTTTTTCTCTGCATAATGAGTCCACCTCTTGTCTCAACACATCCATCTCCTCCTGTAGAACACCAAACTTCTGCTTGATGGCTGCAATGTCAGACACAACCCCGTCCAGCTGGGAAGTCATGGAGACGTCCACTCCGTTGAACCTCGTCATGAGATCAGCCAGGGCAGAGTTAACAGTGTCCACTCCGTTCAACCTCGTCATGAGATCAGCCAGGGTAGAGTTAACAGTGTCCACACTCCGTTCAACCTCGTCATGAGATCAGCCCAGGATAGAGTTAACAGTGTCCACTCTCCGTTCAACCTCGTCATGAGATCAGCCAGGGTAGAGTTAACAGTGTCCACTCCGTTCAACCTCGTCATGAGATCAGCCAGGATAGAGTTAACAGTGTCCACTCCATTCAACCTCGTCATGAGATCAGCCAGGGTAGAGTGAACAGTGAATTGTAGCAGGCGATTCAACGGGAGTTTGTCGTAAAAACTCTGCTATTTGCTCTAGAGGCTCTCTTCCTGCTTGTGCTCAGTCACGTCTGGCAGAGATCCTAGCCCTGGGTTTGAGTGGTGGGTTTCTCAGTGAGTTCGGGGTTCAAATCGTGTCACCACATCGAATAAGGAGTAAATTCAAACACTGGTAGGTCAGCACACACTCCATCAAAACGCCACATGGCCTGTCCTTCAGGTGTGTGACTCGCATCATCTTCTTCCTGACCGACACTTCCCTTTGAATCATAACGTTCCAAAACGTCCGCACAAACCACCACAAACATGTCGGAAATCCGAGGAAGCCGACGGCATAGCTTGCGGGATGTGACGTTACACAAAGTTCCAAAAACAGTCTACGGACACTCGCACGAAAGGAGCAATGGAGAAATCACATCTGCTCAATATGACTGTTTGTCAAACAACTTCCATGAGAGAGAGAGAGAGAGAGAGACAGAGAGAGAGAGAGAGAGAGAGAGAGAGAGAGAGAGAGTACATGACATGCCATGCACACAAACACATGCCTGCACAACAAGTACAACAATACAAACAGCACACACACACACACACACACACACACACACACACACACACACACACACACACTCACACACACAGTCTCAGAGAGAGAGAGAGAGAGAGACAGACAGACAGACAGACAGACAGACAGATAGACAGAGTCTCTCAGAGAGAGAGAGAGAGAGAGAGAGAGAGAGAGAGAGAGAGAGTCAACGAGTTTTATTGCTTTTAAGCAAGGAAGCTCATAAAGCGTTCCAATAATTCAAATAATGTACACAATTCAATGGTGACATTGACCTAGGCAGCACAGATTATTAAGTGAAATGTTACATGTAGGGCCCTATAATATATACATATATAAACAAACTTAGATAGAAAGGTAGACTGACAGACAGAGACTAAGAGAGAGAGAGAGAGAGAGAGAGAGAGAGAGAGAGAGAGAGAGAGAGAGAGAGAGAGAGAGAGAAGAAACATACACTTGAAATGTCAAAACCCGCAAAACTTTTCGAAGACCAGAGCCCATGTCTGCCCCTAAGGCTCAGTTTGATTGAAATGTATCCCCAAAATAATCACCCCCCCCCCCCCCCCCCCCCCCCCCCCCATCACCCCCCCCCTTGATGAGGTATTGCCCTCAGAATGAATACCCGTCGCTGTTCTAGTGGATTCCACTACGAGGTGATTCCTGTCCCCTCCCTCCCCCCCCCCCCCCCCCCCCGTCCCTTTCTTCCCCCCTCTCCTCTGGTCCTCGATAGATCCCCTATCCCCTCCCCCCCCCCCCCCCCCCCCCCCCCCCCCCCCCCCCCCCCCCCACCCCCCCCGTCCCTTCCCCCTCCCCCCCCCCCCCCCCCCCCACCCCCCCCCCCCCTACCCCCCCCCCCCCCCCCCCCCCCCCCCCCCAAATGAGTTGCGGCCCCTTAAGAAACCGCTTGTCCTTTTCTTCTTGTTCCTCTTGTTCTCGTCCCTTTTCCCTCCCTGTCTCCTCTCCTCCTCCCCCCCCCCCCCCCCCCCCCCCCCCCCCCCCCGCCTCATCAGTTCTTGTTCTTCCTCTTGTTCTTCTTGTTATTATTACCTGTATCACTATCAATATCATCGTAAAGGAAACAGCGTTCATCCCCTTGAAGACGGAGTATGGCCGCCCACATTGCGGGATGAAGATGGGTTACACACACGAAACAGCATCTTGAGCGCGTGGAAGGCGAAGATAATCCAAAACTTAAGTTAGTACCATACAATAATTACATGGCTAACTGTATTTGTGCAAAGGCAAAAGAGTTAACAACCGAGCACGATGTTCATGTAAACGGCATAACACGAAGAATCACACAGTACACAATAGATAACTTTTTAAGATGAGAGCATGGTATACTTATAAATGCAGTGCACCAAGACTATTATAAATAAAGAAATATGGACTACACTATATGTTCTTCATTTTCAGAGAGAGAGAGAGAGAGAGAGAGAGAGAGAGAGAGAGAGAGAGAGAGAGAGAGCGCAAATGTACATAAACGCATGCCCATACATATAACACAACAAGAAGAGCAAGAACAGCAACACGAAATCACACACACACAACACACACACACACACACACACACACACACACACACACACACACACATAAACATACCTGTGGTTGGTTGCTGGCCATGATGCAGTCTGAAACCAACACAAGGTAAAAGATGGAAGGGGTGTGCAAAGTGAATACAGGTGTGTTATGTGAGAGATAGATGAGGTTTCTAAAATGAACACAGATATGCATGATGTTACCGATAGATTGGATTTGTGAAATGGATATAGATTTGTTATGTGAGAGATAGATGAGGTTTCTAAAATGAACACAGATATGCATGATGTTACCGATAGATTGGATTTGTGAAATGGATATAGATTTGTTATGTGAGAGATAGATGAGGTTTCTAAAATGAACACAGATATGCATGATGTTACCGATAGATTGGATTTGTGAAATGGATATAGATTTGTTATGTGAGAGATAGATGAGGTTTCTAAAATGAACACAGATATGCATGGTGTTACCGATAGATTGGATTTGTGAAATGGATATAGATTTGTTATGTGAGAGATAGATGAGGTTTCTAAAATGAACACAGATATGCATTATGTTACCGATAGACTGGATTTGTGAAATGGATATAGATTTGTTATGCGAGAGATTGATGATGTTTCTTAAGTGGATACAGATATGTATTGCGTACACAGATGAGGTTTCTGAATAAATAATTTATGTATCATCTAGTATCTAGATGAAATCTCTATGATGCGTGCCAGTATGTATTAGGTAACAGATAAATGCGGCTTCTAAAATGGATCAAACGTATATTATGTAACAGATAGGCGGGGCTTCTAAAATACACTGTGTAACAGATAGACGAGATTTCTGAAGTGTATATATTATGTATTATGAAACAAATAGACGAAATTTCGAAAGCTTTATTTTTAAGTGATTCGGGCGTATCGGTGGAGTATTTTTGCGAGGTTGTTTTTTGAGAGGGGAAAACGTGTGTGTGTGTGTGTGTGTGTGTGTGTGTGTGTGTGTGTGTCCAGGGTGGGTTGGTTTTTTTTTTTTTTTTTAATTTTGATCATTTCTGTTCCTTGCCACTAAGCATTATTATTAATCTATCATAATTACTTGTATCACTATTATATCATACTATTAAACAAAAAACATACAACAAACAAACCCTGTTGTTTTAATACCCTCCAGCCCCTCTCCTTCTGTGTTTAGCCATTATCAATACTACAACTATTATTGTCATATTATAACCAATATTAATACTACAGCTATTATTGTCATAGGATATAAAAGAAGTTAGACTGCCAGGGTTCTTTTGAAACCGGATAACAAAACAGTGGAGGAAAAAAACTACGAACCCACTGGAGAGATGAGTAATTAAGTACTTCGACTAGTAGTCTTCAAAGCAATGACGTAAAGATTAGAATTTCATCATCACTGCATCATGACGTAATGCATGTGAACTAAATAGTGAGAGGGAAGGGTGGTGGGCGAAGAGGAAAACGGGGGGAGGGAAAGGGGAAAGGTGGGGATGGGGGGGAAGCTGTGATTTGGTTTAGTCTTTGATGTTGAGGCCATCTGGTGTAGCACCGAGATGGTGGATGATCTGTTTCTCCATGTTTTCTCTTGAAGGAGTCACCAGTGCTGTTGCGCCAGACCACTGATATGGAGAAGTGGGTTATGCTGTGGGGATCGGTGTTGAAGTGTATAGCCACAGGGGTTTGCTTTTTCAGGAGGATGCTGTCCCTGTGCTCTTTGCAGCGTTCTTCCAGTGTGCGGCATGTCTCGCCTACGTAGAAGCGACCGCCCAGGCTGCAGTGGACTACGTTTACCAAAGCACTGGTTTGGCAGATGAAACTGCTGCTCCTCATGGTGAAATGGCGTCCTGAGGGCCCTTTGAAGGT
>JADBJO010025733.1:0-23389 GCA_016801955.1 Conus betulinus
CTTTTAAAAAAAATATGGAATGTTTTTGTATTTTTCAAAAGACCCCATTAAAAGTGATACATGCCAAATTTCAAGGCCATAGGTTTAATAGTTTTTGAGATATTGAGCTTTAAAATTGGGTAAAAAATGGCGTTTTTCACGTTTTTGCCAAAGGGCCATGTTTGGACCCTCATATCTTCTGAACTATTTCACCTAATATACTCTCAGATTGGCAGAGTTATTATCTGTGATGGATACACTGAGCCTATTTTTTTCCAGAGCTCAATGATTATTCATTTTTTAGCTGTGCCTCTTCAAAAATGACTAAAATGCTGATTTGTCGACGTGTCATTTTGTGGCAAACACAGGGTACCGTTACTTAACAACCCATAACTCTGGAACGACACATGCTACAGACAAAGTAGAGGTATCAAAATAATCAGCATTGAAGAAGGAACCTAAAGGTAAAAACATCCATGAGTTCAACCTTCACCTTTATGTACAAATTACATCAAAGTAACAAAATCACCTACATTCCACATATATTCCGTCATTATCACGGGGACAGAATCAAATGCTCAAGAATTTCACCAAGCAAATATGTTCCAAATAACAGGCAAATAATGAAATATATGTCCAAAAGGAACAGTAAATCACAACTGTCTTTAAAAACTTTTCAAATACCAGAAAAATCACCCTCTTTCCATGTTCCTGTTTTTCAATCACCATTAAGATAAAACTGGCCATCTCCATTTTGTACCCCAACATTAACAGTACTTTTTAACATATTGTTTGTATATCTTCTTTTCAGGGGTTCCCTGCTGGGTACAGTCAATGCTCCAAACTCTGTTCTTTGGTAGAATGTTGAAGTCTGAATAAAAGACATATTTACTTGCAACTTGCAACCCCCAGTGGAGTCTGACAACGGCCATCTAAACAGGTTTTCTGTTCCTTTCTGGTCCATGAAGGAAATGCAAGCAAGGTCAGGTCTAACAATTTCTAGTACTTGACCAATGTAAAATGCATCATCATAGAAAACTGCTACTGACTGTCCCTGGCCTGAGAAATTGAATGGAAATTCATAGTCTGATTCATCATCAGAAGACTGATGACAAATATTTATTTCATGTTCCAAAAAGTGCTGAATGATCTGGCTCTTGTGGTTCTTCTTCAGTGCTACTGTCAGATTCTTGCAGGTACTGGTCATCTTCTGAAATTTACACACACACACACACACACACACACACACACACACACACACACACACACACACACACACACACACACACACACACACACACACACACACACACACACACACACACACACACACACACACACACACACACAAAATTTTGAATAAACTGAACACAGTTAATAACTGGACATTTGTTTTGATCTATCAGTGATGAAAATGGATTGTTTGAATTCAGAGACTGTGAATGAAAGTGCATGATAACTTTGAAGAATTTTTTTTTTTTTTTTTTATATATATACCAAGTTCTATCATTTATGGATATATGATTCAACAGTAAAATTTTTTTTTTAAATACACATTGCCACACATTTTTCAATAAGACTTTTAAGTGAATGCTACCAGCTACACACACACACACACACACACACACACACACACACACACACACACACACACACACACACACCAGCTAGTCATTTTATTATAATACATGCTTCAAGTTTCCAAATTCTGATTTTCTTACTCCTATCTTTTAGTACATATGCCACACTCATACTGCAGCTTCAAGCTAACATTCTCTTTAATTAGTTAATGAGTATTTTTTGTTTACTTTTTTTTTTTTTTTATTTTCCTTTTATCTCATTTATTTATCAATTTATTGATTTTATTAATTCATTGATTCATTTTGGTACAACAGTACTGCAAATTAATCCAAAACAACTGCTACTTTCAATTTTCATTGAGGTCTGAAACCTGAGTTATCGTCCCTGTCGAAGTTACAGCTGCCAAATTTTAATCTTACTTCGTAATTTTTCGCTCTAGACAAAAATCATAAACCTTTTTATAAAAAATCTGAACGAGCTTGGGTAAAAGTTATTCTATGAAATTGTTTTAAAACTAAAAGGTTGATCACCGATTGCAACCATTAGTACTGATCACGGAGGAGCTAACAACCACCACTCGACCGAGCACATGTCTGATGAAAAAAAAAACACTTCTAAAATAATTTCCAGAGTTAAGAAACACAAATTCCTTGAAAATAACAGGGCAAGGGCTTAAACAAATGAATCGTTCGCATACTTACCAAGATCACGCTCAAAATCGTTGAGATCCATCGTTTTTAAACTCGCCACACTCGACTCGAACATCGTGTCAGCTTCGTACCCCCCCGTTGTCGGAATGCTGAATGCCGATTGGACTACGGGTTCTCTCTTTATCCTGGCCGGAACTTATACACACAGCAGCCTGTGCGTCCTTATATACACGAACGAAAAGAGCATTGATTTTTCTACAAAACGAGTGGTCTTTCAATATGTTTTGTTCAGATTAGCGATGTTGATATGCTTTTGAAGTTTATGCTAGTCTTTCGGCACAAAATTTGCGGCACTTAATGAAAAGGAACTATGACGAACTTTATACCGATCAATTCTGCAGGTTTTTCTGTTTCATATGGTACCAACATCGTCGCTGTGCATATAGTGTGTCAAAGTTCCGAACACTTTTCCGGATGTTGTTGTTTGCGGGTCACGGATAGCCCGCGGCTTGAATCGTTGCACAAGCTCGCCAACGCAGTGTATGGTTTGTGTGTTTAGATCGTTCACAATAAAAGCACACTTCTTTCATACCATAAAAAACACACAGACTTCATGTTAGAGGTTCATTTTAGATGTGGAGATATTTTTTATTTGACAGTGTTGAGTAGTTGAGGAGTATGAACAAGTTGAAATTGGCAGTTTTCTCACACACACAGTTAATTATATCCAGTTATGGAATGTGGAAGAATAATAATCCGTAAAGCACAACAAGAACAGCACAGCATGAGAACACATGCGCTGCCTTGAGCAGAGGGCAGGGCCCTATACACGCGCACTGCTGATTTGTCAGCACTCAGCAGTGAGTCACGCCGCCTCTGTTTATCGCCTGCTGGGCAAGAAGGGGAGAACTAAAGAGCACGATTTTCATCTCGCCTGCTGGGCAAGAGGGGAGAACTAAAGAGCACGATTTTCATCTCGGCCGAACGGCTGTGATGCCTGGGTAGTCCAAAGAATCCTGGAAAGGACACGAGAGAGGGTCCTGGGCAGTGCTGCAGGGAGTAGGATACCGGAAGGACTGTGAGGGATGCCTGATAGTTTCCCATCCACTCCCATTTCACTGATTGTTGAGGTGAGCTTAGAACCTAGAGGCTAGGGCAGAGGGCCTGCTAGTTTCCCATCAATCAACTCCCATTTCACATTGTTGAGGTGAGCTTAGAACCTAGAGGCTAGGGCAGAGGGCCTGCTAGTTTCTCATCAAACTCCCATTTCACTGATTGTTGAGGTGAGCTTATTGTTGAGGTGAGCTTAGAACCTTAAAGCTAGGGCAGAGGGAGATCATGTCTATTTCTTCAGTTAAGCACTGAAATAATTGTTCTTTTTTTTTTTCCCCCTTCTTCTTATCACTGCAGAACAGACTGACAATTGTGGCATCTGAAAAAAAAGTAACTGGTATATCAGAGTATTCTGATTTGGCACAACATGGCATTCAAATATAGAGTTAGTTTGGGATTGGGAAAATGAAATGTGAAAGCAGAATTGCGTATTTCCGGTTAGATATTGGTTTGCATATCAAGATGAGAGGAATTTCTTGGTATATATATGCATTGAGAGAGTGGCACTGACCGTCAGTTTACTAGCTGTGCTAAGAACTAGAAATACAGTATTGTATTATCTACCAATATTCACCTAAAACTATAAAAGAATGTATAGATATTATAACAGAAAATCGAAAGTGAATGCAATATTCAAAGTTAATTTTCTTAATAGATTATTTGACTTCACACACACACACACACACACACACCACTGCCTCCCTCTTCTTCCCTTGGAATATGCAGTCCAGATATTTTTTAATACAGGAGTATAGCCAACAGTGGTGCTCTTAATGAAAGAACCCCCTTTTCACATGTCGCATTTTTTCCCAGCAGGCAGTGGGAGTTAGGGTGCAAGCGATACACTTGACAGGTCTTAATTATACTACAGCCAGCTTTCCTTTCAATAGATTCATCTTCCTTATCTTTCTTATGATCTTCTCATCTTCCTTCAGATGCAGAATAGGATCATACAATGAGGCATACAGGTAAGGAAAACTTGTTAACTGGAGCATGGACAGGAGCTAAAGGGAGGTTCACTTTCTTCTTTCCTCTTCTTAAATGGTTCTGGGTGATGATTCAGCTTTTCCCTGACAATATCTGTCAACCCAGAGTGCATCTTATATACGAAACACCATCCCCCTGATACGGATATGATCAAAAACAATTTCTCTGTTCCAGATTTCTGGCTCATCATGGAAAATGTGTAAAACTGAGTGTAGCTTAATTTCATGGAGAAACTGAGAAAGACTGGAGGTCCTGACTCACCTGTTCTGCAGTCTGTCGTACAGGATGGAGTTGTCGGTGCGCAGGACGAAGACGATGTCAAACCAGCGTTCAGGGAAAAACTCACAACCATGGTAGTCCACAATAGTGCCCCCAGCTGACATGTCATCCTCCATCTCATCTAGGATCTGTCGCACAGTTCTTGTCAAATCAACATTGAGAAAAAATCACACTAAATATGATTCTACATTGGAAAATCACAAAGGTCTAAATTAAAACAAACAAACAAGGACAAAATTTCATCAACAGGAAGAGATCATTTTAAAGAAAATGAATTTCTACTGTCTTGAATTTACAGAATTTCAGCTCTTTCTTTCAGTGAACTGCTGGTGCATTTGCTAATGTCGACCACACAGGACTGAAAGTGTGGGTCATAAGCTGGCATTGGAAATGACGCTCAGGGGATACAACATACATACCCCATCATGAGCTGATACAGGGTGGAAAACAAAGAAGATACCTTCATCCTCAACTGAACTGTGGCTATCCCATCAATCCTGAAACCAAACATTGTGACCATGCTACCAATCCTGAAATTGAATTATGGCAATCCCACCAAATCATCAAACTGGAATATGGCCATCCCATCAATCCTGAATTTGCATTAAGTACTCTCTAGTTATTTTGGACCTTATCACAAAACAGGGTGCCATCCTAAAAACATTTTCCTAAGAAACAACTTCTGAAATGTATTTGTAACTCGCTTAAATATTTGATGTTTTTAAATGCTCATATAACTAAGTCTGCAATGTTTGTGTGTAGGTGTAGCTGCATGAAGTATTACATCAAAACTGAAGTAAAGTTACATTATCTTTACTTGTTAATATTCAGTGATATACATAGCACAGGAAAGCAATAGCTAAATTAAAACAAAAGCTCTATTCTTCAGAGAGAAAGTCTTGAGCCAAATAAAACAAACCACATACTAACTTACTAAGATTCTTGATCCCATCAATCAACTCACTCAATTTGTTCAGTAAAAGTTGTAGTGGTGACCCTCTGAAATTTCATGCTACTGGTGGTAATAGCAAATGACATACCCTTACATATCCTTCTGTGCACTGAATCATTTGTGTATGAAGTCAATGATCTTATTCTCCAGTTTATACTTAATGTTCACAAAATACACAATAAGAATACTCACAACATCAATCTTGTGACTTAAAGGAAGTTTGTCTCCTAGTCCAAAGATTGCCCAGTCATTCTCATTTTAAGATTTGAAATCACATATTCATTTGAAAACTTCAGTATCATTTTCATTGGTCAAGTTCTTTCTTTTCTTTTTGTTCTTCACTCTCTTATGCCCTGCTGTCTGTACCACAGACCCATCACTTGACAGGAAGTCACTTCTCGAAAACTTTTGTAACTTGCCATCCTCAGCTTCTACTTTTTCTACTCATTGCAATTTTTTTTCCATCAAAAATCAAATAAACAAAAAGTGAAAACCACTAGGAATTCATTTTCAGGACACTGATTTAGTTTCATTTTCACTAAAGTGATAGATACTAAATAAATAATGAAGAAAAAGATCACACACACACACACACACACACACACACACACACACACACACACACACACACACATACACACACACACACACACACACACACACACACACACACACACACACAACTACTGCTTTTACCCCAAATTTCTATAAACCAGAAAGCACACCAACAAAAATCTTCCCAATCTTGTGGGAAAAAAAGAAAGAAAAAAAAAAAGCACACTCTCACAGATCCTATTTAATAATAATAAGTATTTTGTTCCATAAGACCTGCAGCCTTCTTAACAGCAAAAAGCAACAAAAATCCAACCAATCTTGCAGAAAAAAAAAAAAAAAGAAAGAAAAAAGCGCAATCTCACGAATTCAATTTCTTCCATAAGACCTGCATCTCTCTGTGATGGCAAAAACTGCAGAGTTCCATACAGCAAATATAGAGAGACAATGTATGACAGCATAACTTCTCATCTGAACCATATCACAACACAAGACTACACTAAACACACACACACACACAATGACATAAACATGACAGTAAATTTTACCCCCTGGATGTAACCTGTGTTCAATCTACTTCACACTCGTTCATGTGCACAATCTGCATTCTAAATTTTAACCCCTACAAGTAACCTGTGCTTGTCATAGTTCATTCTACTTCACATTTGTTCATGTGTACAATCTGCATTCTACTTGGTATCAAAACCCATACTGACTGTCACAGCAACATCTCATACAAACCCAAAACAAGCAACAAACTGATAGCAAGGCAAAACAGTCCACAAACCCCACAAAGAAGAGGTAACATCCTTGTAAACATTGCAGCTCACTCACCCTGTCTTCGTCAATGATGGGACATTGCAGTTCATTGTCGTAGCCCTCAAACAGTTCCATGTCTGTGGCCAGCTGCTAACGCTGATGTATTTCAGTCCTGTCAGCTCCGCCAGATGTTCGCTCAACGTTGACTTTCCGGTACCTGGGGTTCCTAGCAAATAACAGTCCCATGTGATCTGGATATTAGTTGTATTCTCTGAAGAGACTCCTCTGTTTTTTCATTCTTTTTCTGCCACTGCTTTTTGTGTGTGTGTGTGTGTGTGTGTTTTTAATATAACTCTATTTCGTTAGGAAAGGAGGGTGTAGAAATCATGTTACAAAATGTTATGGCTTGTATACAGTCTCTTGTGTCTTCCAATTTACCTGAAAAGAAATATGCCAAACTCTCAGCTAACATGATGCAGTAGTAATTCTTACGCTGTGTGTCTCTGACGTATACAATTCCCATCAGATGCACTGGAATTCTATTCAGTGGGTCTCTAAAACGTACCAAAATTTACAGCCATAATTTTCTTCTGTGCATATTAGAGCTTTGAACAGCACGTCATGTAAAACCACTTTCATCTGATCCACAATTAAGGCTGATAAAAACGTAACTTCTTCGGCGTTATAGAATCTTCTGAATCGATGAACAACTTCTGCTTGAGAACTCTTCTCTGCTGAAAACCAACAAACGTAATCAAATTAGATGACCCAGTCTATGATAAGACCACAAGATCACATGATTTCACCAAGTGTGGACAGCATGGAAAACCGCATGAAATTCAGCTTTTCAGAACCAAAATCAATAGTTCATCTGTGGGTTGCAGGGTGATAATCCAGCAAATACAATAAAGGGATCCATGCACACAGTACAAGAGTGGCCAACCTACATATATATATATATATATATATATATATATATATATATGAATGTGTAGCACACAGTACAAGAGTGGCCAACCTACATAGTTTCCTAAGTTATTCCACAAATATTCGTCTGTTTGTCACCAGGCTGCAAATGATCATTGCAATACAACTAGAACATAGCCAAATAACAAAATGTTTCAGTACAGACAGAAAAGGCTCACACTATGAAAATTCTGTGATGATAATCGCAGAGGGCATCCCATATATCCAGTTTCACTGTTAGAATCCTGATAGTGTAGGTGTTCACGTTTCTTCACTTTAATTAACACAATTAACACTAGCATCGGAACACAAATCTAAAAAAATACTGTTCAGCAAAAATGGAGAGCTTCATCATCTTTGTTGACAACATCTCCAATCCATTTCTGTTGAATTCTTTTCTCTGTGTATTTGTGTGTGAGCCACTCAGAATAATGCGCTCATGTGTGTGTGTGGTTTTCAGTACATTTACAGTTACAAAGTGTGACCCCTAAATATTCTTGTGACCCCTGAAAATTTGGAAACAAGTTTTTCACACCAGGTCTGAACCCTTAACTTTTAGGAAATAATTATCACTATGAACAGACTGTTTTGGTGCAAAGCTCCCTAAAATACACAAAACTGGGCAAGCCAGTCTATAATTTTGAGTTTAGATTAATAGATAGAACCAGAAGAGAGACAATGCACTCTTGCCTCCAGTAATTACATACATGCTTACTTTAGCTCATGGTCAAGCAGCACTGGCCAGTGCGCATGGCATCGACCTCACATTCATCAAAACACTGGCTCAAAGTCAAAACTATAAATTTCTTCTGTATTTGCAGACCGGCTAGTGAACAATATTTTGAATGAAAAGTGGAAAGAGGGAAAGATAAACGTTTTGACACTGTCCAGTTATTCTAATTTCTACCCATGAGTTCTCTTCTGAAAGAAGAAATACAAGTCTTTCTAACTAAATAGATGTTCAGCATACTGTCACACTATTAAATTCAGCAATTTATTCCGAAATCGCCGCTCACATGTCATGTGATTAGTTTCAGTTTGTGGTATTCTAAGTACTCCATATGAAACCTAGCCTTTATCAGTTTTATGGACTGTCACTTGATGCATCATTGGACTGTAGGTAATGGTGTGCATCATGGGACTGTAGGTAATGGTGTGAATTTCAACCA
This sequence comes from Conus betulinus, assembly GCA_016801955.1. Classification (NCBI taxonomy): domain Eukaryota; kingdom Metazoa; phylum Mollusca; class Gastropoda; order Neogastropoda; family Conidae; genus Conus; species Conus betulinus. The sequence goes on from JADBJO010025733.1 coordinate 8,988, forward strand.
TCAAATTAATCTGAACAGCATTTCGACCCAGAGAGTTGAATTTTCCACAAGGAGTTTTCCCTCTACATCATATCAACTGACCTCTGGCAGTCAGTCAGCACAAAAGATCATGGCCGATCTGCTGGATTCATGATCATTGTTACAGTGTATTGGTCAGCAATCACACGTTGACAAACATCTTATTAAATTGATAAGGGAAATCATTTGATATTTTTTTCATAATTTGCTAACTGAATTATATCAATACGGGTAGGCAGCTTGAGCATATTATCACATGGATCATGAGTGACGTTGGTGTAAGCTGGTTGCTAAATTTGGCTTTTTTTTTTTCGCACCCATGGGCATGGGTAAATGCTATTATAATACTAACTACTACTTCATGCAACTTGTTATTAATTCAGCAACCTGAGACTTACGTGATGGGTGATAATTTCCAGTTTGTGTAACTTTATTTCTCCGCTTCACAATCATGTAAAACTCAAGACTTAATGGAATGTTCATCACTAGATCAGATTTCTCACTGGGCCGTTGGTAATCGTGCATGTTTTAACCATGGAATTAATCCGAACAGCGTTTTGAGACTGAAAATAGATAATCCCTTTCTGTTAAAAAGAATTCTTCTCTTTCTTGGTTACGCTAACAATTCGTACTCGTAGTCATCCGGCACGGGATATGACTGCCGATCTCGATATGCGATGCTAGACACTCAATAACACCCTGTCCTCAGAGAGGGAAGTTTGAGAAAAATGCTTTCCCCGTTCTTCCAGCAGGAAAGTACTCGCAAGTAATTGTGGATATTGCCGAAGTATCAAGTTACAAAACCGATTCATTCTAACTCAAGAAGCTCATTGAACATACCTGTGATCAGGATATTCGGTCCACGAGGTCGACTTGCTGCCATGTTGATCTCTGTCCAGTCAAGGGAAACTACTCCTTCAAGTGCGTCTCTTTGCCGCAAACTGTCCAACGCAGTTGGTTTCAAAACGAGGTGACTGAGGGCGGAAAATGAAGCAAATTTTAAAAAGACCAGACCGATATAATAATGAACTACAAAAAGAAAACAAAAGACAAAGAAGAAAGAAGAACAAACAACAGAATGCTAAACACCAATCATGCTTTTTGTGCGCCTTCAAATTACAAACCAAGAAATGGATAATCACATAATCGATGACATAATAAAAGGACAGAAATATGGCTATATAAAAAAAAAAAACGTATATCCTGCTCATAAAGCTCCTCGGCAGTATAGTGGTCAGTATTCCCGCCTGTCATCATGCGGTAGACCGGGGTTCATTTTCCCCGCCGGGAATAGCGACATTTTCTAAGCCAAACTGCTGAAAGCTGAGAGACCAACCCTGCTCATAGATTCTGTCTGTTGGGAGCGACGAGGAGGTCATTTGCCTGCTCTACGGCATGACGACAACATTGTTGCCACTGGTGACATCAACAGCAAGAATAAATCACCACTACCACCACATCACCCAAGGCGAGAGTACAATTGCAGTTCTTACAACCGCACTGCGGAATCGGCTCCAGCGATTTATATTTCTGCTTAAAACCACACAAGAGGCAGGATCGACTTCGCTTCCTCCTCCTCCTCCTCCTCCTCCTCCTCCTCTTTTATCCTCTTCTTCTCCTTCTTCTTCTTCTCTTCTTCTTCTTCTTCTTCTTCTTCTTCTCCTCTCTTCTCCTCTTCTTCTCTCTCCTCCTCCTCCTCTCCTCTCCTCCTCCTCCTCCTCCTCTCTCTCTCTCTCTCTCTCTCTCTCTCTCTCTCTCTCTCTCTCTCTCTCTCTCTCTGCGTGCGTGCGTGCGTGCGTGCGTGTGTGTGTGTGTGTGTGTGTGTGTGTGTGTGTGTGTGTGTGTGTGTGTGTGTCTGTCTGTCTGTCTGTCTGTGTGTCTGTCTGTGTGTCTGTCTGTGTGTCTGTGTGTCGTGCGTGCGTGTATGTGTTTTCTTATGTGCTTGTGTTCATAAATAACTGGAGCCCCTCCAGTTAGCTAGCAAATTCTTATCGTATCTTACCAACGATTCGGCTTATAGGCTTTATCAATTGTTTGTCTGACTATTTAAGAATGATACGATGGTGTATGTATGTGCATGCGTGCGTGTGTGCGTACGTGTGCGGGGTGTGTGTGTGTGTGTGTGTGTGTGTGTGTGTGTGTGTGTGTGTGTGTGTGTGTGTGTGTGTGTGTGTGTGTGTGTGTGTGTTTGGAAGGGTTGGGGCGAGGGAGGTTGCGTGTGTGTGCGCGTGTGTGTGGGTGTGCGTGTGTATGTGTTGTTGTTGTTGTTGTTGTTGTTGTTATTTTAATATGAGTGTGCTGTTTTCATGTGAAGGCTAGTTTCCAATAGATAAATTGGTCTAGAAGCTATAATCCTTCTATAGTCTATCAAGTGTATTTCCAACGTTGTTAAGCTTTCTGCTGTGGCAGCGTGATCAGGCAGATCATTCCACCACAAAGTTATAACTCCGTTCGTGAAAAAAAAGTGCGAACAAAAGTTAGATTGTGTGAAAGGTTTTGTCAGTTTTAGTAAGTGTCTTCTTGAGTATACATTATTTTTGAAAAGATTTGTGTGGTCCTGTTTTTGTCATTTTTAGTTGAAGTCTCCTTGTGTGTATATTATCTTTGAAAAGATTTGTGTAGTGCTGCATGGTTTTATCAGTTTTAGTGGACGTCTCCCTGTGTGTACATTATCTTTGAAAAGATTTGTGTGGTCCTGGTTTTTTTTTTTTCAGTTTTAGTTGAAGTCTCCTTGTGTATAGATAATCTTTGGAAAGATTTGTGTAGTGCTACATGGTTTTTGTCAGTTTTAGTGGATATCTCCTTGTGTGTACATTATTTTTAAAAATTTGTGTGGTACTGCATGGTTTGTCAGTTTTAGTGGATGTCTCCTTGTGTGTACATTATCTTTGAAAAAATTTGTGTGGTACTGCATGGTTTTGTCAGTTTCAGTGGGTGTCTTCTTATGTGTACATTATCTGTGAAACGATTTGTGTGGTGCTGGTTTTGTCAGTTTTAGTGTGTGTGTCTTTGTGTGTACATTATCTTTGAAAAAATTTGTGATGTGCTGGTTTAGTCCGTTTTGTTTGGTGTCTCCCTGTGTGTACATTATCTTTTAAGTGAAAAGGTTCTCTTATCGTAATGGCCATGCAGAATTTTGATGTGTCACAATCACATCACCTCTCAGCCTCCGATACTTAAGGCTTGGAAGTTGTAGGTTACTTAAATCTCTCCTCGCATGTCAAAGTTACCCATACCTATAATTTGCTCGGTAATTCTTCTCTGAACCTTTTCCGTTCAGTTAACATGCTTTCTAAGGTACGGGGACGTTAACACATTTCCATGACGTTAACACATTTCCTATATCTAGGATTGGGTTGATCAATGATTTGAATAGAGGAACCATTATGTCTTTTTATTTTTCAAACAGAATTTATATGATAAGCATAATTGAGGTTGGTTCAGTTTCACGAATATGATGTATTTTGCGTTTATCGCTGTTGAGTTTTATCTGACACAGCTCTGTTCATCTACATTATTCTTGTATTAATGACTGACGTATTTCCCAAGTGTAGATGGTTGCCTGCATAAGCATGTCATATTTTTCGAATCGATTGTAACTGATTTGGAAAACAAGTTTTTTTTTTTTGTTTCTTAATGTATAACATTCTGAATAAGTGTTTATTGTTGTATTAATGACTGATACATTTCCCAAGTGTAGATGATTGCCTGTATAAGCATTGCATGTTTTTTCGAATCAGTTGTAACGGGGTTTGGAAAACAAGCTTTATGTGTCTTAATTTATAACATTTTTAATTGGAAATGAAATGAGGCAGGGAACAGTAAACAATAAACAGTAAATAAGTGGGGTAGTCTTTGCTCCCATAAGGAAACTAACACAGAGTAACTTTTATTCAAGACTGGCACAGCCTTTTAAACTTGAATAAAGTCAGACAAATACAAAGACAAACAATCTAATAGTGGGGGAAAAACAAGTGCAGGCCAACAACTAAATTGTCTTCATAGTAATGACTTGGCAAAACTTTGAACTTAAGGAGAGGGGGAGGGGGGGGGGGGGGGGCAGAGAGGTTGAAGATGTAAAAACTGGGAACATGAAATTAAGAAAATATGAAAACTCTTCACTGGCTGCATAAACATGAAAACTCTTCATCTGCCTTTAAAAGGGATTGCGATGGTTCCCTTATGCAGCCAGTGAAGAGTTTTCATATTTTCTTAATTTCATGTTCCCAGTTTTCACATCTTCAACCTCCTGCCCCCCCCCCCCCCCCCCCCCCCTCCTTAAGTTCAAAGTTATTCAAGTTTAAAAGGCTGTGCCAGTCTTGAATAAAAGTTATTCTGTGTTAGGTTTCCTTATGGGAGCAAAGACTACCCCACTTGTTTACTGTTTATAACATTTTAAATAAATGTTTATTCTTGTATTAATGACTGACATATTTCCCAGTTTAGATTGTTGCCTATATAAGCATTGCATTGTTCGTCCATGTACTTGTCTATGTTCAAGTTTTAAAAGGCAGTGCCAGTCGTGAATGAATGTTGATTTTGTATTTGTTCATTTCTCCAGTTGTTTGTTGCTGTGTAGATGTGTTCGTACGGGGTATATAAGCAAACTTGGAACTTCCTTTTGGAGGGATGTTTCCTTGTTTGCTCTGTGTGCTCTGTGCTGTTATATCTGCTGGGCGATTCGATGTCGTAAGCAACATTCCTTTGGACTTGTGGGCGTGTGTTTGTTTTCTTGTGGGGGCCAGAGTTACCCTACTTGTTTGTTTGTTTATTGTTTACTGTTCCCTGCTTTATTTCATATTTACTAAGAATTGCATGTTTTTCGAATCAATTGTGACGGATTTGGAAAACAAGCTTTCTGTGTCTTAACTCCAAGGATGATATCTTGGCTCAGATTTCACCAAAATGCTTCATTTCATTTCCTTGAATCAAAATTACACTTCTGCGCGGGGAAGAAAGAGAGGAAGGGGAGGAGACATTCTTTTCCTTTCTTTCTCTTCCGCTATCCCCCTGCCCCCTGCCACACAGCTTGAGACTCAAAATCTTTTTTAAATGGTGATCCATCAGCGAGGTTGAGGATGATGAAGATGATGCTACGGGCTTTTCATCTTGGTTGAGATTGCATGTCAGGGCTGTACTCTACGCTTCATTCATTATGTCTGTATGCCTGCGTGAACCAGGCCTGAGAGATACAGACACCTGTAGTGTTGGTCAGGAAATCATAGCAACACTCTAAAAGACACATTCATTAAGTGGGTGAGATTCGAGTCTGCGGTTCCTGACTTTCCTGGGGAGCCCATAGCAACGTCAGCTCCGGATGCCAACCGGTCGGGGCTGCCAGTCCTTTTTCAGCAGCTCCGGTCAGCTGAGTGGAATTCCAAACCAAAAGTACGATAACCAACAGAATCGTTTTGGATGGTGACTGATGCAATTAATGATCAAGTTTCAGGAGACTGTTCGGCCCCGGCCGGATCTTAGGTATCCGTGGTTGAGTATGCCATGGGCCTTATGGGAAGACCGCAGTGTAGTTCCATCCACTTATCGACCCGAGTTGTTCCCACCTGAAATAAACAGCATGTCCCTATGTTTTCAAGACACCTTCAACAGCCCACATACAGACATTTGCTAACGGTATTTGTTCCTTTAAACATTAATTTTGGTTTATGTTAGGACAGCAGAAGATTGATTAGACACAGGTGGGCCAGTGTTGGAGCCAGGCTGGCCCAGTATAGGAAATAATTCGCATGTTAATTTTGCCCGTATCACATCACTGATCAATTCAGGAAAAACTAAAGTTTCGTGAGGATGTCTCAGGCCAGGAAAAAAACCCTAAAGCTTCGCGAGGATGACTCAGAAAAAAAAAACTAAAGCTTCGTGTGGATGACTCAGGAAAAACTAAAGCTTCGTGAGAATGTCTCAGGAAAAACTAAACCTTCGAGTGTATGACTCAGAAAAAAAAATAATAAAGCTTCGTGCGGATGTCTCAGGAAAAACTAAAGGTTTGTGTGGATGACTCAGGAAAAAAAAAAACAACAAAGCTTCGTGTCAGGGGATGACTCAAAAAAAAAAGTAAAGCTTCGTGTGGATGTCTCAAAAAAAAAGTAAAGCTTCGTGTGGATGTCTCAGAAAACAAACAAACAAACAAACAAACTAAAGCTTCGTGTGGATGTCTCAGAAAAAAAAATAATAAATAAAAAATAAAGCTTCGTGTGGATGTCTCAGGGAAAAAAAAAACCCTAAAGTTTCGTGTGGATGACTCAGTAAAAAAAAAACAAAAAAAAAAAACTAAAGCTTCGTGAGAATGAGGGCCACTTCATTTCCTCCCCCGCTGTGGTTGTTTTTGCTGCTCTGGGTTTGGGTCCGTCGCTTCTAATGATGAATCCCAGGTCAGTGAGATGTTGAACAAAGAAAGGTAAATCCATCGTTGAACAGCCTAGCCTCTGACCGTAGGCAGTTGTATCAGCACTGATGGTGGCCACGTGGCTTTTTTTTTCAATTATTCATTTCCTTGGCCATCCAGCTGTATCCCTGTGAGCTCTAGTCCTTCGCCCCAGCAAATGCGATGTCGCACGTATGGGCTGGTCCGCACGCAATGAAACCTCTTTCATGAAACTTAGACTGACAGTGGAATCCTTTTTCCTGTTGAAATAGGCCCATGTGTTTGTTCAAACTTCAAGAATGCCAGCCATGGAAGAGATCAGTCTCTGCTTGTTTAGAACGAAGTGTTTCGGTGGTCAAATCAAATGACCTCAGCTCATTTTCTCTCGGCCAAGGTGTGCCTTGTACTGTTGAATTCTATTTTCATTTTATGGATTCCATCAAAGCAGAGATTAACGCAACATGTTTTTAATCCTTTTTTTTTTTAACCAGACATGTTTTATCTCTTCTTCTTTTTTCAAGTATATTTCTGTGAACGATGGTTCCCACAGTTCGAGTCTTTGTGACGTATATGTTGTAGGAAAAATCGAGAATATCACTGGAATGAATAGAATGATATCACAGTAACAGAGGTGAAATATTGCACAAAGTCTCCAATACCAAAATGCATAACAAAGAAATAACTAACATCACCTCGCCCTGAGTAGGGTCAACAACATAAAATAAGATGAGGTAACAAAGGAAGCATGCAAAAAGTGACTATAACTACAATACATAATGATAGCCCAGTCGCCACGGGTAGGAGGGGATGTCATATGGGGTAATAAATCAAGTTATTCCAGCCGAACCGTGAGAGAGAGAGAGAGAGAGAGAGAGAGAGAGAGAGAGAGAGGAGGGAGAGAGAGAGAGAGAGAGAGAGACAAGACAAGACAGACAAGACAAGACAAATCCTTTATTTACGAGCATAATAGATAAGCACTGACGTACTTTTTTTTACATCCAGTCCTGCCCTGAGTAGGACTACAACATGCAGTGAAATGAAATAATGTAAGAAAGCAAACAAGCAACAAGGCGGTCATGCAATCATAATGGAACATCAAGTGAAAATAGAAGAGAAATGAAACATGAAAAAAATAATAATAATAACATAAACAATGATAAACAAACAAATGAAATGAAATTAAATAAAAAAAATTATGAAAATAATGATAATGAAGGGGAAGGAGAGAGTGGGGGTGGGAGGTGGGCTGAGCTTGGGAAATATCTGGAAATGTACCCCAACGTACAAAAATTAGCATGTTTAACAACAGTTAACAGTATGACAACGTACGTAATGATAATGACAGACAGTACGTGCCTAATTTTGAAACAACGACACATACAAGCACGCACGCCCACGCACAGAGAGAGACGGGGGGAGAGAAAAGAGAGAGAGCGGAGAGAGAGAGACGGAGAAGAGAGAGAGGAGAGAGATAGAGAGAGAGAGAGAGATAGAGAGATGAGAGAGAGAGAGGAGCAAGTCACAACATGTAATCCTTTTTCGTAATACTGAAAATACGTAGAAGGTATTTAGCAACGTGAGATGGAATTTTGAGAGGAGAGGGGGGGTTTTTTTCAAAAAAAAAAAGGAGAGAGAGAGAGAGAGAGAAGAGAGAGGAGCGAGAGAGATATAGAGAGAGAGAGAGAGAGAGAAGGATAGAGGAAGAAAGGGACAAACAACAGAAACGTGAAGGTAGTAAATTAAAGCATAAAATGTGGCGTAATAATTTTTGAAATGAAATGTACTAAAACGTACAACAATTAGTATGGTATAAAAACTGGACGGTAAAATGAATTTGATAAAGTATGTACATACATAATTTGGAACACAAACCCCAAACGCACGTTCGCAACGCCGAGAGAGAGAGAGAGAGAGAGAGAGAGAGAGGAGAGAGAGAGAGAGAGACAGCCAGAGACAAACAGACAGAGACAGAGACAGCAGACCAGACAAGAGACAGGCAGAGAGAGAGAGAGAGAGGGAGAGAGAGAGGTGAAAAAAGGGCACAACATATACATCATTTGTTTTTCAAAAAGAATGCTAAAAATCGGAGTAGAATGTAGTTTAGTAAAATGAACATGGAGTTTGGAGGGAGAAAGAAAGAAAAGAAACAGAAAGTAAAAAAGGACAGAGAGAGAGAGGAGAGACCAGAGAGACAGAGACAGAGAACAGAAAGACACAGAGGGAGATACCAGAACTCCTGGAGAGAATCAATGAATACACTGAACCGGAAACCACTGCAATGGTAAAGACATTTTAAAAAAGACAAGCACATTACTAACATGTGCAATCTACAAAAAACACAGGAGCCCGAAAGACGCTGAGCTACTAAAAAAATAAATGAGACATCAACTTATACTTATCAATAATATAGCAAAATATCATGATAAGAAGATGAGAAACAAGGGAGAGCAGGTACTTTAAAAAAGAGGCCTGTTGCAAGACTACAAGCGATCTAGGAGAGATAGAGAGAGGGGGTGGGAGGTGAGAGAGAGAGCAGAGAGAGAGAGAGAGAGAGAGAGAGCGGAGAGAAGAGAGAGAGGGATGCATAAGCGAAAGGATGCAGACCGACGAGTGGAAGACGATAGAGAGAAGGGAGAAGAGGCTAGAGTAGATGGTGTGGTTGTGGGAAAGAGCATGTTCATAAACAATCTAACAATCCTTAAAGTAAACAACAGGATATGTAGAGGAGGTGGGTAAAGAGTGAAGTCTGAGACTGAGAGAGAGTCACCCTCCATAAGAATATAAACGTACCGATAGAATGACAAGATTGCAGGAGGTGTAGGAACACCACACACCACACACACACCACACACAGAAAACAGGGATCAGCCGCAACACACACACACACACACACGGGGACAGCAGGGGAGTGAGCAGGGGGGTGTTGAGCGGCACAGGGGGGGGGCAGGGGGCGCGGTGGGGGGCAGCGGGAACACACGAAACAGGACACGACCCCTCAAGGGGGGGGGGACTCGGCCGGAAAATAGAACTGCGGAGGCCAATGTAGTTGGGCTAATGGGGGGAAGACCGCCGGTGGCACCTGTGCAGAAGACTGGTGCAACAATAAGCTCCTGTTTTCCTCGCCACGGAGCTGGCGCGTTGATATTGACCACTCACAGGCTTGATGCCAAAAAGAGCTCGGAAACAAAAAAAAAAATCGCTGCAGTCCACACAGCCCCCACATGTGGGGTACCTGCAAAAAAAAAAAAAATACATGCAACACTTGTGGGTTTGGGTGTCTGCATGTTGCAAGCCCATTGAGATCAGGACTGGGGATCTTCAATTGATGGTCGCATACTCTAACTGAGTGGCGCTGGCCCTAGGATATCATATGACCCAAAAAAAGAAGCGTTCCGGTGCAGGGGGTCACTCAGCGAGGAGAAAGGATTGTGTAGACGTTCTGTCCATCAATGGAAATACCTTTTGAAGTGGGAAGTGTGGAGGACACGATAGGGAGAATAAATTTTCAAGGGAGGGTTCCAGTTTCGTCTTTTCACGGTCGTGTCTGGTCTCTAACGGGGGGGGGGCGGGGGGGACACCAGGTATTTTGGGGGGTGATAGTTTGAGTGAGGGTGAGAAAAGAGGGTTAATCTCACATTGTGGGGGATGAGTTTGGTCCTGTAAAATTTTTGGGTGCAGTGTGAGGGGGAGTTGTGCTTAGTAAGTATTGTGTTGTTAGGAAGAAAAGGGGGGGTGGTGCATCTGTAATTGCAGATGTGGCAGTGCGAGCATGGGGGGTTTTGTGTGGTTTGTGGGTTGCTGGGAGATGTGAGAGGTTGCTTTTGTTGTTTGGTGGGTTTTTTTTGTTGGTGGCGGAGGGAGTATGAATGTGATATTGACATTGATTTTTTCTTTGGTGTTATGGGTTTTTTGCGGAGAGGATGATTTGGTCATTGTCGAGATGACGACAGTGGTGACTGTGAGTGGGTAGGTATGGGGGACCGGGGCGGTCGATACGCCCGGCGGCACTCTAATTTTTGAAAAGGTCTTGTGCTAGCCCTGGTAATTCCTGTAGTTGTTGATCTGAGGGCAACAGAGAGAGAAGAGAAGATGAATGAGAAAAAGAGGGAGAGAGAGAGCAGAGAGATAGAGAGGCAAGAGAAGAGAGAGTGCAGGTTGACACTACAGGAGAGATAAGAGACACAGAGTGAGGGACAAGGGACCACAGAGACAGCAACAAAGAGGGGGCCAAAAATAAAGAAAAAACAACAGGAAAAGAGAGTGTTATATGTTTGTAGTTGTGTGCTGTGCGCTCTGGGGGCGGCGTGCACCATTTGTGGGTGTATATTGTGGGTGGGGGTTGAGGGGGGGGGTGTGGTGGTGGGGGTGTGGTGTGTAGGGGAGGGGTGGTGGGGGGGTGTGTGGGTTGCTTTTTGGGTTTTGGTGTGTGTTGGGTGTGTGTGGTGTGTGTGTGGTGTGTGTGGTAGTGACATACGCTGTGGTGGGAATGACAGAAAATTATATCATGCATATTTAGGGTAACACGTGGGGGGGGGACTTAACTGGGGATCACGAATTGTCTTCTTGCACACAATTTGTCCGTTTGCGTTACTTTCATTATCACGTGGGGGGGGAACCGCGCTGATGGCTAAACGGACAATCAGGATGCACGTTTGCGTGGGGAGGGAGGGGGTGGCTAATGAAGAAGAAAGGTCACCTTATCGGGGCCTCTCATGATCAGTCGGCAACCAGCCAGAAGACCTTGTCCTTTCGAGCGTAGGAACCCCTGTTTTTTTTTTTTCTTTTTTTTTTTTTTTTTTTTTTTTTTTTTATTTTGTTTTTTCCTTTTCCCACCACATTCCCGGTCGATCAAAGAGCCTACACCAATCGAGATTAGCTCTATGTTGTAAGAAGAAATCTTTATTCGAACTTTCTTTGAAGGTTTAGAAAGGGAGATGTACATAAAGGGTTTGGGGGTACCAAACAGGGGTTGGAATTATGAACCTACTACTAATACTGACGGTTATTAGAACGGGTTGTTTCACGACTACAAGGATTCTTCTGGCCCAAACTTACCGCTAGTCTTACTACCTTTCTCACCATTCAACTCTCAGCTGAGCCATCCAGCAAACACGTCTATTACAGACTTACATTTCCTCGACGGTAGATATGAATATATAAGGATTGTACAGGGGAACACAGTCTAAAGATCTTGATGTTTAATGATCGAGTGAAGTAGTATTATTAAAAAACAAAAAAAAAAATAATCGTATTCCCTCGGGCCGGTAACAAAACACATCTAAGGCATTGATGCCAAGTTATAGACGAATTATCTGTGGTTGTTTTTTTTTTTTTGTTTTCAAATTTTCCCAGGTACAAATCACACTGAAGACTTTTTCCTGGCGCGTGGCTTTATAGTCATGATAGATCTAGCCTCCTCCACTTCTTATAAAAACCCAAATTGTTTCATGTTTTACCCGAGGGAAACTTGGTATGTGAGAATAATTGGTGGCGTTCAAAACATTTCTAATTCTGTACAACAACAATATCCACTAAATATATCTCCCGAAAGATTTTGCCACCGTGGACCGACCACCACTCACCACTCTCCTCTCCCTCTCTCCTCTCCCGGGGTCCTCTCTCTCTCATCGCTCGCTCTCTCTCCTCTCCCATCTCGCGGACCCTTATCTCCTCTCGCCTCACAGTCCGACACGCTCCGATCTCCAAATCAAAATAAATCATTTTTCCCTCTCCTAAAAAAAAAAACTCCCTCTCCATCCTCTCTCCTCCTCACCCGTCTCTCCTCTCGTCGTCCTCTCGGCGCTCCCGAAAAAAACTCTCATCAAACCTTTCTCTCCTTCTCTGCTTAACGATAATTAGCGTTCTAATAAATTTATCACTATCTTTCTGATAACTTGTTCTTCTCCGCTTAATTGGTATTTCACACATTATTTTTTTTTTTTAAGTAATTGCTTTTTGAGAGAACGTCCAGAGAGTCCCCCAAACGAGCGGGGGAAAAAAAAAAAAAAAAAAATCACCGAAGAGGCCATATTGAAATCCTGTCCCTTGGATCGGAAGGATTCACAAACTACTCGTCCTGAATTAAGCAAACCACCCTCGTGACCAGGATGCGGTGTAGACATCAGCTTGGAAGCATGAATCCTGACAATATCCTCGTGTCTGTAAATGGTTGTCAATCCCTAGCTGTGCAGGAAAGCGCAAAAGCTCTGATGTCCTCGGGGTTCTCCGATTCCCCTCCTCTCTCTCACTTTGAAAACACTATTCCTGAACACGTTTCCCTCTTGGATGGGTCAAGCCAATGATTTCGAAGTTCCCCAGTGAAAAAGAGTTTTTCGGCCCAGCCGCTTTTTTTTTTTTTTTGGAGGGGCACAAGTATCGAATGTGCCGTCTCGTAGAGCCGCGTTTGTTGGCCTTCATTGCCCACCACTTGTGGAAGCTCTGAGATATATATATATTCAGAGACCGTGCCCAACCGCCTTACGAACGGCTCTGGCGAATGTAACAGATAAGGAAGGAGACTGGTGGGGGGGTGTCCTAAAAAAGTGACGGTAATAAAAATTTCAAGAACTGCTGTTCTCGGGTGGCTAGGGGGGGTGGTGCTCTGTGCTGGGGTTCAGGGGAATTCCAGGGAGAATGGAGATTAAAAGGGCCCATCAAAAGTGGTAAGATCTCAGCTTCCCCTGATTCTTCATTTTCTACTCTTCCTCTTCTGATCTTCTGTCTCTCGTCTCTGTCTCTCTGCCGGAACATAAGGTAGCTTCTGAGAGCTTCGCGGTTCCTTTATTTATGGCATTTTTTTTTGTATCGTATCGTTATTCCTTTGATGTACCAGGATACCTGGGCCCAAATGATTCTTCAATGCAAGTTTGGACGGTGGGGATCGGGGGCCTGTCACAATCACACCACAAACCGGGAGACTGCATCCAGAACCTTCAGAGGAAAGACAGAAATCCCTCTGTTCCGCCGTCAGAGGTCTCCAGGTGTCCCTACGTAATTGATTGTACGGGAATTCACAGATGTAAACAGTGTTTGAACTGAGATGAAATGGCCATCGCCCCTAATATTTTTAAATTCATAATTCCTCTGACGTTACCACTTGGAGAAGACGTAATCAATGACTCGGGCAAAGTTGAACCGTCCCTAGTGCCGCACTGGAGACTGAGTTTGGTGGGTTGATGCCTGCTGAACTGAAAAAACGTTTCATCATTTCCCAATGATCTCCCAAAAAAATTCAACTCCCAGAATATAAATCCGTTTGGGGAGAACAGTTTGTCGAACCTAGGCAGAAGAGCAGGGCGCCCGAAGGCTCCCGGGACGAAGATGAACCGGTCTTGCTGCTTTGGTGTTTGGATTGACGAGCGTTTCAAAAGCTCACCGGGCCCATCGTGAAAGCGTAGTAGGCGCCTGTGCAGCTCCTTGTCATGTGATGAGGGCTCGGCCACTAATGTCGTGGACAGGAGATTCCTTGCCGCACTCGGTGGGAAGGCTACTTTCCCTCTCTCCTCTCACCTATCCCACGAGTATAAAAAAAACGTCCTCCATCCGGGTACAAGAGAGTGAAATCACCCATCCCCCGCGATAGACTTCTTTCTGGACCCATCCCCTCTGGTTTGTGTGTTCGGAAACTGGCTTGGCAAAACCGTCCTTTCTGTTAGTAAGGACAAGACAGCCTTTGAACCTAATATCTTTTCCTGTAAAATTGAAATGTTAATGTTAACGTGTCCTTGCTTGGTCTCGTGCTTTTTCAAGATGGTTGCTTCTTCGAAACAGATTCGCATTCCCCTCCCCTCAGCCCCACAAATCTCCTCAGAGAGCGGATGAGGCGTCTGAAACAGAACAGAAAAGATTAGCTGATGGCTATAACAAAAAAAGATAAACATTAAAATTCTTTTTTTTTAAGCTTACACCCACTTCCAAATTGTGTTAATAACAACATATTACATAATATACGGACAACTAGGCCGCATCCGAAACGCTAGCAAGTATCAAAAAAAATAAACAATGC
>JADBJO010025734.1:7500-12500 GCA_016801955.1 Conus betulinus
AATCTTACCGCCGACATGACCCTCGTGCGGCCGGGTCTGGACTATTAAACAGCTATGATTTTACAAAAATCTATGAATGATCACAGTTCATATCAACACTGTTGAATGTAAATATTTTCAAAAAGAGCAACAGAGGGACGGACCTTTTTTTTTTTTTGGTTTAGAATAGGCAGGTTTGCAATATCCAAATACGATCTTATAAAACTGACAGTGGCTAATACAAGTCAGTCCTCATCTTTTCCCGCCAGTGGATGGCATTGAATTTAAACAGCAGTGATATACATTAGAGGCGTGGCTGTACGTCTCGAGCTGACTGAGCCAGCGCTCTATGGGGCTGAACGACGTGTGGTGTTGGGTGTGTGGTGTGGGTTTGTATTGTGTGTGGTGGTGGTGTGATGTGTGTGTCGATGCGTGCGCGCGCAGAGCCGCGATGCGCGCCTGCCTGTTTTGGGCAACTCAAAATAGACGAAGAGACATGTAATCAAAGAAGAATCCCCTTTTAATCTATTTATGGTTGTCATGGCTCTCTGGAGACCCCCACCATGGTTATTGTCTCTCTCTCACACACACACCCAACGACACACATATATATATACTATAATAGATAATATATATATGATTTATATATATATAATGAAGCATCATACATGGGTTCCTTTGTCATACAAAACCGAGTCTATGTCTTTTATGCCATGTCTTCTTTAAAGAAAAAAAACGCCATTGACATGTGTGTGGATCACTTCCTTTATCAAAGCCGCTTTGCATGGCTTCTATACTTCCAACAGTAAACTGGAGTGTCATGCAAGAAGGATGCTGCAAGCCTTAGCAACCTAAGCATTGTGAAATGCCCAGGACTACCAGCACAAAAAAAAAACAAACATAACACACACAGTGCGCGTTGTGACAGGGAGGAAAACACTACTTAACAATCTGCCTTCTGCCGGAGACTCGAATGATAAACACAGAAAACTCACTTCAAGCCATCTATAAGAGGGAGGCTTCAACGGGTCGGATAGCTTAGTAGACGAAAACGCGGTCTGCACCGTACTGCGTAGAGGTGTCAGGCAGAGAATATGACCGGGTTTTCCCCTTCACAGTAACTAATTTACTCCTTGTCCTCCACTTACGACGCATGCAGAGCCACGCTTCTCATTGCTTCGCTTCCTTTGCCCGATGATGAATTATAACTTGCATTGGTTTTAAAGCGCCTCGAAAAAATTCAGTATCTTCTTTAGTCCCTGAAGATGGCGGTTCAGACATACCGTCTGCACAATCAGTCATTGAGCCCGCTGCACACACCCACCCGTTCTTTCCCACTAGCACCCCCCCCACGTCAACCAGGCGCGTCTCGGTAGGGTTCACTTGTAAGGCACAAACCCCCCCCCCACCCATCTCTATCCAGTACGAGTACGTACAAACAGTCAGCATGAGAGTACAGCTGCATGGACATATTGATCGTTTTTTATTTGCTGTCAAGGGGCATACGGCGTTAATGTATGTTTAGTGTGTGGTGTGTCTGTGTTGTTGGTGTGTGTGTGTGTGTTGTGTGTGTTGTGTTGTGTGGGTGGTGTGGATGTGTGTGTGTGTGTGTGTGTGTGGTAGTTGTGTGTGTGTGAGTGAAGTGTTGTCTGTGTGATGTCTGTGTGTGTGTCTGTGTGTGTCTGTGATGCCCCTGTGATTGTATGTGTCGTGAGCACGGTGTCTGTTGTGTGTACGTATGTTTCTCTCGTATGCACGCTCTCCTCTCTCTTCTCCTCTTCTCTCCTGCTCTCGCTCTTCAATGCTCTCTCTCCAATTGTTGGTTACTTATCCAAAATAATGAAAGATGGCTTTATTGCATGGAGCTAAATTTTAGAAGTGACCAAGTAGCTATAAATGGCCTTGGGATGTTTATCCAAGACCAAAATTAAGCTATGAGTCAGTGCTGGCTTGAGGATATGCAGACAAGGGAAAGAGAGTCACGGCCCTGGAGATTCAGAGGATATGAAAAAAAAAAACAAAAAAACCCAACGATGTTGCATACAGTATTTTGGAAATTATTATTCGACTTCCAGATACAGCCTATTATTTGACACACGCATCAGAAGGCTGTGGTACAGATTGGGATAAACAGCCAATGGAAAAAGTTTCATATCCATGCGATGAAAACGTAGTATATCCACGTACCCATTGCCATTGGCAATCAAAATACCATTGTTTATTGAGGAAAGTGGATCGATACCCTCGCTTATAGATACTATTTATGTTCCCCCCCCCCCCCCCCCCCCCCGATGTCAATAAAATATTGGCTGAACTTGTACGTAAACCTACCACGGAACCAACGCTGGTGCTCCAGAGGCTTAATGAAAATGTTCATGCTGCAACACATGAAAATGGAAAATTCACTGGGCCTTCCTGTAGTAAGAAAATATTGACAGGAGAATGGTTTTGACATTAGTTTGGTTGTCCATGAGGAGTCGGTGATAAGCACACTATTTATTTCTGACTTAAGTCAGGACCGTTTAATTTGTACTCACAACAAAAACTGGCATGCTGGCATGGATGTAACAAAATGATAATATACGTCTGGTTCCCGTCTCCTTTAAACAGTAAGCGTGGGTGTGTGTGTAATTGTGGTCGGTGGTGTGTGTGTTTGTGTTGGTGTATGTGTGTGTGTGAGCGTGCTGTCGAGCGTAGCGTGCCGTGGGCGTGCGTGCAGTGGAGCTGCGCGTGCGCGCGACGCGTAGCGTGCGTGCGTGGCGGTGCGTGCGGGTGCCGACGAGCGGGTGTTGGCTTGTGTGTTTGTGTGTGTGTGTGTGTTTTGTGTGGTGTAATCTTGCAGGTGCCTGCCAGCGGTTTATATGTGCATATTATCGCGGTGATGTTGTTGTGTTGTGTGTTGGTGTGTGTGGTGTGTGTGTGTGTGGTGTGTGATACGTGTGTGTGTGTGTGATTTAGTGTGTGTGTAGTGTGTATGTGTGTTTGTGGATGGTGTGGTGTGTGTGTGGTGTGTGTGTGTGTGTGTGTGTGTGTGTAACTTTGCGGGCCTTGTGTGCGTCGCGTTTTGGTGTGTTTTGTGTGCGTGTGATCGTGCGTGCATGTATATGTGGTATGTGTGTGATGTGTGTGTGTGTGGTGGTGATGTGTTGGGTGTGTGTGGTGTGTGTAGCGTGCGTGCAGTACGTAGGGCGTGCGTTTGTGCGTGACGTGAGTGGTGCGTGCGTGTTTGTGGTGTGTGTGTGTAGTTGTGTGTGTTTGTGTGTGTGTGTTTGTGTGTGTTGGGGGTTGGTTGAAAGTTAGCTCCTTCCACAAGCAGAATGGAAGATCTCCTGAGTTAAGACAAAATTCAAGACTTTGTTAAAAAGGAGTCACCCCCTAATCCACGTACAGCACCTGCCATTCGGACATAAATCGAGAGGTCATCAGAAGGTCGTTTCTCTTTATTTCATTTTTATTCTTCTAAAATCCATATAACTGAGGCGGCCATATCTGAAAAGACCATCATAACGTGATGCTTTGGAGCAATAAATTCATCATGAGTTGAGAAAGTGATTCTCACCTGGCCACGTGTCAGCGAGTGACGATGTACCTACAGGTACAAATAGCCATGGGCGAAGACTACTGTCTCTGCATGATTTTTTTTCTTCTCTGTCCAACGTATGAGATTTTGGGTGTTCATTACTCGTGACTGAACCGTCATCGCTTCAATGGTTGGATAAAGAGTTTCTCCTCCCCCCCCCCCCCCGCCCCCCCCCCCCTCCCCCCCCCCCCCACCCCCCACCCCCACACATATAACATAAGACATAATAAGTAGAGGGGTCGTCCACTTTCTCCATAAAACCATTTTTATTTGATGCGTGCAAAGGGTACGGTGGATACTACGTTTTTATTCGCATGGTATGAACTTTTTTCCATTTGGGCTGGTTATCCCACCATACCCCAGACGTTCTGACGCGTGTGTCAAAATCTGCTGTGTCTGTGAATTCGAATATTTTCCGAAATAGAGTTCACATCGCTGGAGTTCATTTTTCTTCAAGTTCTCAGAAAATCCCTGGCACCTCTCTTTCCCTTCTCTGCAATCTCAAGCCAGCACTGAAAAACATCAAGCTTAATTTTGTCGTAAATAATATCCCAAGTTATCTATAGCTTCTTGTCACTGGTAACCTCAACTCCAGCATAAAACCATCTTTCATATTTTTGATAAGTCAACCACCATTGAGAATTGGAGAGAGGGGGGAAGGGAAAGACAGGAGAGAGAGAGGGAGAGAGAGAGAGAGAGAGAGAGAGACCGAGAGAGCGAGATCTGAGAGATATAGAGACGGAGAGACTCAGAGAGGAGAGGAGACCGTGCAGAGCAGATACACATACAAGTACACACAACAGAACACAGTCACACACACACACACACACCACACACACACACACCCACACAACACAGACACACACACCACACACACATTGAAGCATGTTGCCCTTAAGCAAAAAAAAAAAAAAAACATCAACATCCATGCAGTCCGTATCGTTGCTGCTTGTTGGTACGTCCATCTGAGTCAGACTGTGCCTTAAAGACCTACGAGACGCCTTTGATGAGCTCGTCATGAAAATAGCCCAGCCCTAAATGACAGACAGGTAGTCCGAATGCACTCAGTGACTAAAAAAGAGATTTGATTTTCGAGGCCTTGAAAAACCAAGCAATTATAATCCATCACCAGTAAAGTAAGAAGCGTGGCCTGTCACTGCGTAACGTGGAGGACAAGTATAAATAGTGCTGTGCAGTGGGAGACCCATCATCTTCTGCCTGCCCTCTACCAGTACCGGGAGAGACGTTCTACAGCACCGACAGTTGGAGCTTCACTCTTATAGACGCTTGAAGTGAGTTTTCTGTCTTTTATCATTCGAGTCTCGGCCAGCATTGTTTTGTTAGTCTTCCCTGTCCTTTGGTCTGGTTGTTATGTTTGTTTTTCTCTGTGCTTATTCCGTCACATCCACGCTCTAGGTTGCTAAGGTCTTGCAGGTTCTTC
>JADBJO010025735.1:12500-15000 GCA_016801955.1 Conus betulinus
CACTGACTAAGAACAATGTATTCATACACTGACTGAGAACAATGTTTTCATACACTGACTGAGAGCAATGTTTTCATACACTGACTGAGAACAATGTTTCACATACACTGACTGAGAACAATGTTTTTTCATACACTGACTGAGAACAATGTTGTCATACAACAGCCAGGGACAGCAGGGAATGAAAACATTTTTATTTTCTAAACTGCAATCAACTGCCCTGTGGCTAGGGACATAAAATTTCATAGACCCTGGTGAGCTGTACTGGCTAGAGACTTTATTGTCATAGACAGTGGTGAGCTGAGCAGTCTAGGAAGATGAATTTCATAGACTGTGGTGAGCTGTTCATAGACTGTGGTGGGCTGTTCTGGCTACGAACATCACTTCCATAGACTGTAGTGAAATGTACTGTATAGGAACACTAACTTCATACACTGTGGTGAAGTGTACTAGCTAGAGAAATTAATATCATTGACAGTGGCGAAATGTACCAGATAGGAACATCAATTTTGTAAACTGTGGTAACCTGTACTGTCTAGGTACATTACTTTCATAGGCTGTAGTGACCTGTGCTGGATAAGAACATTAATTTCATAAACTGTGGTGACCTCTACTGGATAAGAACAATAATTTCATAAACTGTGATGAACTCTACTGGATAAGAACATTAATTTCATAAACTGTGATGAACTGTACTGGATAGGAACATTGATTTCATAAACTGTGGTGAACTCTACTGACAAAGAGCGTTTACGTCATTGACCGTGGTGAAATAGGTGGCTATGAACACTAACTTTAAGGCCTATGTTAAACTGTACTGTTTAGAAGCATTCATTTTATGGCTGATGAATTGTACACCCTATGTTACACTGTACTGTTTAGAAGCGTTCATTTTATGGCTGTGATGAATCGAAACGGGCCAGCAATGTAGCATTGATTTCATAGACTATATCGATCTGTACTGGCTAGCAGCATTGATTTCATAGACTATGTTGATCTGTACTGGCTAGCAGCATTGATTTCATAGACTATGTTGATCTGTACTGGCTAGCAGCATTGATTTTATAGACTATGTTGATCTGTACTGGCTAGCAGCATTGATTTCATAGACTATGTTGATCTGTACTGGCTAGCAGCATTGATTTCATAGACTATGTTGATCTGTACTGGCTAGCAGCACTGATTTCATAGACTATGTTGATCTGTACTGGCTAGCAGCACTGATTTCATGGAATGTGACAAACTGTACAAACTAAGAACAGTGATTTCCAAGACTACGGTTCTTTTGTATGGACTGGAAGCTTTTGTTGTTGTTGTTGTTGTTGTTGTTGTAAGAATAATAATTTTCCAACAGACGACGATTTGCGCAAAATGAAATCATTTGAAGACAACGATGATTTTCACGGATCGAGAGCATTCATTTGTGAACAGCGGTAAACTGAGGCTGAGGCGAGCCACACTGTATGAGAATGGTGGTTTGCTGTTCTACAGCCAGCTGCACTGACCACAGGCATTTCTGGACTGCCCTGCACTGCAATTGCGGAAATCATTGATTTTGATTGATTCATTGATTTTGATTGATTCATTGATTCACTGATTCATTGATTTTGATTGATTCATTGATTCACTGATTCATTGATTCACTGATTCATTGATTCATTGATTTATTGATTCACTGATTCACTGATTCATTGATTCACTGATTCATTGATTCATTGATTCACTGATTCATTGATTCATTGATTCACTGATTCACTGATTCATTGATTTATTGATTCATTGATTCAAGGATTCATTGATCCAAGGATTCATTGATTCATTGATTCACTGATTCATTGATTCATTGATTCACTGATTCTTTTGACTGCAATCGTTGACAGTATTTCTTTTCCGGACTGTGATGAACGGCTTCGACTGAGAACACAAGGAGTGTAATGAGTGCACTAATCAAGCACTTGTCTGTTCAGATTCATTCCAACGTGAATGACACTAAAACCACTGGCTGGATTGCAGTGAACTGCACTGACTGCAAGCCTGTCTGCAGTGAACTGCACTGACTGCAAGCCTGTCTGCAGTGAACTGCACTGACTGCAAGCCTGTCTGTAGTGAACTGCACTGACTGCAAGCCTGTCTGCAGTGAACTGCACTGACTGCAAGCCTGTCTGCAGTGAACTGCACTGACTGCAAGCCTGTCTGCAGTGAACTGCACTGACTGCAAGCCTGTCTGGTTTTGTGGTCAGCTGCACACTGATCAGTCCTGGTTCAATTCAATTTTTTTTTTTAATTCTCAATTATTTTTGTAATTGAGCCGATCGCGAGTGTCCGAATCCGGGCTGTATTTGCTGTTAGTTTTTGAACAGCACGAAGCAGCATGTGACAAAATGGTGTTGGCTGGTTTGCAAGAAAGCAAAATACAAACACACAAACAAAACAAAAAGAAAACAAACAGAAGAAGATAAAATGCTCCTTAAATGCGTACTCCTTTCGACATCTAAATATC
>JADBJO010025735.1:20000-23384 GCA_016801955.1 Conus betulinus
AGAGAGAGAGAGAGGAGAGAGAGAGAGAGGAGAGAGAGAGAGAGAGAGAGAGAGAGAGAGAGACTTTCAGAAAAAAAAAAAACTGTCAGAAAGACAGACAAGCAGAGACGGGGACAATGGCACATAGACAGACAGACTCAGATATGAAAGTTAGAGTGAGGGAGGCGGGGGTTGGGAATAGGCAGAAAATTTAAGGGGGCGGGGGGTGGGGATAGGCAGAGAAGGGAGGGGGTTGGGGTTGGGATAGGCATAAAGGAGGGGGGGGGTGGGGATAGGCAGAGAAGTGAGGGGGGTGGGGGGGTGGGGATAGGATGCAGAGAAGGGAGGGGGGCGGGGGTGGGGATAGGCAGAGAAGTGAGGGGGGCGGGGGGATAGGCAGAGAAGTGAGAGGGGGGCGGGGGGATAGGCGGAGAGAAGTGAGGGGGGCGGGGGGATAGACAGAGAAGGTGAGGGTGGGGGGCGGGGGGATAGGCAGAGAAGTGAGGGGGGTGGGGGGGTGGGGGATAGGCAGAGAAGTGAGGGGGGGCGGTGGACAGGCAGCAGAGAAAGTGAGGGGGGTGGGGTTTGGGGATAGGCAGAGAGGTGAGGGGGGTGGGGTTTGGGGATAGACAGAGGAGTGGAGGGGGGTGGGGGGAATAGGCAGAGAAGTGAGGGGGGGCGGGGGTGGGGATAGACAGAGAAGTTGAGGGGGGTGGGGGTGGGGATAGGCAGAGAGTAAGTGAGGGGGGGTGGGGGTGGGATAGGCAGAGAAGTGATGGGGGGGGGGGGGGGACAGGCAGAGAAGTGAGGGGGGTGGGGGTGTGGGATCAGCTTCAGAGAGGTGAGGGGGGGTGGGGGGTGGTGATAGACAGAGAAGTGAGGGGGGTGGGGGGGGGATAGACAGAGAAGTGAGGGGGGTGGGGGGTGGGAGGCAGAGGCAGAGAGGTGAGGGGGGTGGGTGGGTGGGGATATAGACAGAGAAGTGAGGGGGGCGCGGGGGGATAGGCAGAGAAGTGAGGGGGGCGGGGGGTGGGGATAGACAGAGAAAGTGAGGGGGCGGGGGGTGGGGATAGGCAGAGAAGTGAGGGTGGGGGTGGGGATAGACAGAGAAGTGAGGGGTATATGGTGGTGGGTGGGGATAGTCCCAGAGAAGTGAGGGGGTGGGGGTGGGGATAGACAGAGAAGTGAGGGGGGTGGGGGGGATAGACAGAGAAGTGAGGAGGGGGGTGGGGGGGGGGGATAGACAGCGAAGAATTGAGGGGGGCGGGGGGTGGGGATTAGGCAGAGAAGTGAGGGGGGGCGGGGGGACAGGCAGAGAAGTGGAGGGGGGGGGTGGGGGGGGGATAGGAGAGAGGTGAGGGGGTTGGGGTGGGGGGTGGGGATAGACAGAGATGTGTGAGGGGGGCGGTGGGCGAATATAGGTTTGAGAATGTGAGGGGGCGGGGGTTGGGATAGACAGGAAGTGGAGGGGTTGGTGGGGGGTGGGGATAGGATACGAGAAGTGAGGGGGGTGGGGGGTGGGGACAAGCAGAGAGTGAGGGGGTGGGACGGGGTATAGTTGCAGAGAAGTGCAGAGGCGGGGGCGGGGGGTGGGGATAGGCAGAGAAGTGCGGGGGTGGGGGGTGGGGATAGGCAGAGAAGTTGAGGGGGGTGGGGTGTGGGGACAGGCAGAGAAGTGAGGGGGTGGGGGGGGGGGGATGGGGGGGGGTGGGGATAGGCAAGAGGAAGTGAGGGGGGGGGGGGGGGTGGGGATAGGCAGAGAAGTGAGGGGGCACCACCAGGGGGATAGACAGAGAAGTGAAAGGGGGCGGGGGGTGGGATAGTCATAGCAGAGGGGGGGGGGGGACGGGGGATAGACAGAGAAGTGAGGGGGGAGAGGGGGTTTGGATAGGCAGAGAAGTGAGGGGGGGGGGGGGGGGTGGGGATAGGCAGAGAAGTGAGGGGGGCGGGGATAGGCAGAGAAGTGAGGGGGGCGGGGGGGATAGACAGAGAAGTGAGGGGTGAGGGGGGTTTTGGATAGGCAGAGAAGTGAGGGGGTGGGGGTGGGGGATAGACAGAGAAGGTGAGGGGGGCGGGGGGTGGGTATAGGCAGAGAAGTGAGGGGGGCGGGGGGTGTGGGATAGGCAGAGAAGTGAGGGGGGTGGGGGGTGGGATAGGCAGAGAAGTGAGGGGGGTGGGGGGTGGGGATACAGAGAAGTGAGGGGGCGGGGGGGGGATAGGCAGAGAGGTGAGGGGGGTGGGGGGATGGGATAGACAGAGAAGTGAGGGGGGCGGGGGGGGGGGACATGCAGAGAAGTGAGGGGGGGCGGGGGGAAGGATAGAAGTGATGGGGGGGGGGTGGGGATAGGCAGAGAAGTTGAGGGGGTTGGGGTGTGGGTGTGGGGAGATCAGGCAAGGGAGGTGGGTTTGTGGGGGGGGGGATAGGCAGAGAAGTGAGGGGTTGGGGATAGACAGAGAAGTGAGGGTTTGGCGGGGGGACAGGCAGAGAAGTGATGGTTGGGGGTGGGGTGGGGATAGACAGAGAACGTGAGGGGGGTGGGGGTGGGGATAGGCAGAGAAGTGAGGGGGGCGGGGGGCGGGTATCAGATAAGTGCGGGCGGGTGGGTGTTGGGGATAGACAGAGAAGTGAGGGGGGGTGGGGGTTGGGATAGGCAGAGAAGTGAGGGGGGGGGGGGGTGGGGAGGCAGCAGAGGCTGAAGTGAGGGGGGTGGGGATAGGCCATAGGAGTGAGGGGGGGGTGGGGATAGGCAGAGAAGTGAGGGGGGGCGGGGGGTGGGATAGGCAGAGAAGTGAGCAGAGAAGGGGGAAGGGGGGGGGGGGGTGGGGCAGACAGAGAATTGAGGGGGGTGGGGGTGGGGATATGCAGGGAGTGCGGGGTTGGTGGGGGGGTGGGGGTGGGGATAGACAGAGAAGTGAGGGGGGTGGGGGGGGGATAGGCAGAGGAATGGGTGAGGGGGGTGGGGGTGAGGGGGATGGGGAGACATAGAGAGTGAGGGGGTGGGGGTGGGGATAGACAGAGAAGTGAGGGGGGGTGGGGGTTGGGTATAGGCCAGAGAAGTGGGGGGGTAGTTTTGGGTGGTGATAATACAGAGAAGTGGATCGTGGGGTTCTTTTGTGTTCAGCGCCCAGCGAACATTGATTGGGTATCGTGTGTGGGTGGGGATCTACATAGAGTGAGGTGGTGGGTTGTGGTGCTGACCGAGCCTTGAGTGGTTCGGCTTGAATAGGCCGAGAAATGAGGGGTGCGTGTTCTGGATGCGTGAGGGGTGTGGGGGGGGGTGGGGGGTGTGGATCATACCCGCTCAGTGCGGAGCAGGGGGGTCGTGTTGGAGGATGCCAGAAACGGTGAGGGGAGTTCGTTGTTGCGGGGGGTGGTGGGCATATATAGCTAAGTGAGGGGTTGGC